>CAJNDV010023481.1:0-26360 GCA_905221635.1 Symbiodinium sp. CCMP2456
GAAACATAATAATATAGTTAATTCAGAACTTCGCGTTTGCGGTTTATAGTAATTTGCTAACAATATGCATATAATATGTATATATATATATATACATATATATATATATATACAACATATATATATATATGTCTACACACACACACATAGGAAAGCGCACATGTATCTACATGGGTGCTTCTATATCAGTGACTAAACACATGCATATTGTATATACACATTTACATACGCACTTGTTTGTATGTCTCCCTCCTCTCTCACTGTCTTAACCAGCAAGCTCTCACATATCGCCCGTCCCTCCCCTGCGTCAAAACAGTTCCTGATTCTTCAGACAATACCCGAAAGCCCTATCATAACGCTTTCGGGTTTGGCGTTTAGGGTTATAAGGGCCTAAATGGTTAGACTAGGCTTTTCTGTTACCATGGAGGCTATAAGGGTATGCAGTTACCGATTTTTTCTGACCTGTATACTGAACCAGAAAGCTTGCGCCTAGTAGATTCGCTCTTATTACGTCTAGAGGCAACGGCTGATGTAAAACCTAGCCTTTTTGTGGGGTTTCCATAACTTGAAATGATAGGCTGCAAAATTTGGGGTTGAGTCGTTTAAGGTCTATTATGTTAGTTCCAAAGTATCTTAGCTAAACCGAAACTACAGGTGGGGAGTTTAGGGTGTATAGAGCTTCTAAAAGGCTTCTATAAAGTATGTAGACCTTCTACAAGGCTCATATAACGGTAACTACCCACCTGGAAATCTCCTAGACTCATCAAGAGAACAGATGCCAAGACCAAAGCCCCAAAGCCCAAACCCCGATCCCTAAACCCCCAAAACCATTGAATCGAACTATATAGGGCCCTAGGGTCTAGTCCTAAACCCTAAACCCTAAAATGGGGTTAGGGTTTAGGGTTTAGGGGTTAGGGTATGTTAGTTCCAAAATATCTCCGTCATCTCTGGGGCCCCAGGCGCTGTAGGCATCGATCCTCAAGCCCCTCGGTGCTGTACTGATTGAAGGTTAAGGTTTAGGGTTTAGGGTTTAGGGTTTAGGGGTTCGGGTTTGGAGACGCTGTCTTTCATGGGCTTATCAGATTATCAGAACAAGGTGGAGGGTTTGGAGCTTTAGGGTTTAGAGTTCAGGCTTTAGGGTTTAGGGTTTTAGGGTTTAGAGTTCAAGCAGGTTTTAGGATTTAGAGTTCAGGCTTTAGGGTTTAGGGCTTATGAAGGGACTAAGGACCATGCTGCTTGGGTCTGGAAATCAGAGGCCCGCAGTGGCTGCGTGAACCATCATGAAGGGGCCTTAATAACTAGACTTAGAGTAAGGTGTTCGGGTATATCATACTATAATTATGATAAGGAACCCCCCCAAAATTATATAGATGATTATTGAGGCGCCTATTTTAAGCGAGGTCTCACGTCTCCAATGCAGTATTTCCCCCATTCTAGGTCGAGTCTAAAGGTTTTCGTGACAATGGCCAGCACCGTGCAGCAGGTAATCTTGGCGCCTTGGTACTCAGAATACGGTTTGGGGGTCTTTTCTGCTATAGTTGCAATAAGGAGCCCCATCACGACTAACATCGCTAACTTTTTTACCTGAAGGTCCATGCATGCAACTAGCATATACTTTGACCCCAAAACTACCGAAATAGGGACGACTTTATGGCCACTGTATGTACTATATGAGTTCATGGGCCCTTCAGGTTAGGACACTTCGGAGACCTATCCCCTCAATGTTGGGTGTCGGGGCCCCGGCACTTGCGGAAATTGATGGAGAGCAGCTGCCAGCCGCTTCAGTATCGTCTCACCTCCAGGGTTTCGGGTTTAGAGTTTAACCCAAAGCCCTGAGCCCCGAAACCTTTAAACCCTAAACCTCAAACCCTAGACCTCAAACCCTAAACCTTAAACCCTAAACCTTAAACCCTAAACCTTAAACCCTAAACCCCTTCACTATTTTGGTTTAGCGTCTGCCCTCAGCCCTGAATCGGGAGCTCGAAACTCAACTTTCAATCCCAAAGTCCCCGAGACCCTCAAGATTACGGCCTTCACATTCAATAAGTACCGGGCCCTGTGAACTTTGTTTGTATTTAAACATCTTTGTTTGTTCTTGATCATATATATATATATATATATGTGCTACCCCATATCTTTTTTGCTGCATTTATGTTATTCAAAAGGGAACCCTAACCCTACTAGTAATGAGTAGGATTGTGAGTAAATGGATGCTAGCATAAGCTACCTCGTCGAATTTACAGCTTTGAACCCTGAACCCTAAAGCCTGAACTTTAAACCCAAAAACCCCAAAACCCTAAAGACCCTAAAACCCTAAACCCTTTTTGCCAAAAGCCCTCACCCCTACACCTGAATCTCTGCCTCTGAAGAGTCTTGCTAGGGCCTTAGGTTTTAGGATTTAGGGTTTAGGGTTTTAGGGTTTCGGGTTTTGGGGTTTAGGGCTCAGGGTTTCAGCATGACTGGTTTTTCAGGCAGGAGCCCGACCAATCCACCGCCCAAATTCCTAAACCCTAAACCCTAAACCGACTAGATTCGGCTAGATGCTGACAGCCTGAGTGAGTCTGCGGGTTGGGGGTTAGGGTTCAGGGTCTAGGGTTGAGGTCTTCGGCGCAAATCACTTTCAGACGGGGGGCCTCCGTAAACTGAAGCCTTCTGTGACTTAGGGGAAGACCCTTAAAGAAGCCTTCAAATTCAACGGAACCATTGAACGGAGCCCGTGAAATACATCCTTAAGACCATTTAACAGACTGAACCCTTAATCACTATCCTTAAGCTATGTATCCATTTGGGATAGTTGCTAAATTTCCCTTATTGTTTTATTTAGCACCCTAGTTCTAAGATAAATTTGGGGACTGTTGAAATCGACAGCTAGTAGAGGCAATCCGCAAAGGGAACCTTCACTAAAGGAAACTACAGGTGGGGAGGTTAGGGTATGTAGGGCTTCTATATGGCTTCTACAAGGTATATAGACCTTCTATAAGGCTCCTACAACGGTAACTACCCACCTGAAAATGTGCTAGACTTGATAGGGAAGCTCTCAGGTGGGGAGCTTGATCGGCTCTGCTCACGTCAGCTGGAGCCTGCCTCGCGACGTCGTGTTTCACGGGGCTTCCTACGGTTAATGATACAAACCCTGCATTACCCATAGTAAGGAATATGCCATAATTCCTATAGTTTCGGGCCTCAAGGTAATGCAGGGCTTATATCATCAACAGTAGGTTTAGTGTTTAGGGTGTCCTAGGCTTGAGGGCTTTGGGTTTCGTGGTTTCATGGTGTCGAGCTGTGGGCTTTCTTAAGAATCGTATGTTGGATTCTACTAGGGATGTCAGGAATGGGGTGTGGGGGTACATTATCCTATAACCGTAATCAGGAACCCCAAAATAGTACCGGCAAGTATGTAGGCGCCTTCATGGTTCAGTTTGATGGCAGGTTGGGGTTCACGATCTTCGGACTAGGTTTTGGAATTCAAGATCTGAGGAATCTGAGGCTCTCTTTTAAAAGCGTGTACAGGGTTTAGGGTTTAATTTGGGAAATTCATTGTCATGTTTGTATTATAACCGCAAAGAATTTCAAATGGAGTCTGTAATATTGTACTATTTTCATTGTGGTAATGTAAACCCCCCTCAAAAGTGTCAACTGACAATCTTTTCTCGAGTAACCTTGCTGTGCCTAGGGTCATGGATTGGCCAGCCATACCGGGAGGTGCCCGTTGTCACCCGCCGTCATAACGCGGCCTTCAAGCAACAAGTACGACGACTTGTTAGCGCCAGCCCGGAGACTTCGCACACAGTGCCCTAAACCCTAAACCCTAAACCCTAATGTTCCGCAGCTGGCATACAACAGTCTTCTGCAGCAGCAGCGGATGCGGTCCCTCGTTGACGCTTTGGAGGCCTGCAGGCCAAAGGCACACCCCTGGCCCATGGCAAAACAGGAGAAGATGTACCAACTCATTTAGGGTTTAGGGTTCAGGGTTTAGGGTTTACGGTTCAGAGTTTAGGGTTTAGGGTTTAGGGTTTAGGGTTTACAGTTTAGGGTTTAGGGTTTAGGGTTTAGGGTGTTTCAGCTTGAACTGCACGACGGCTTTCGCTTCTGCTGGGCAGCAGCAGAAGGCAGGCGCATGCTGCGTTCCATGGCGCCGAGCGCTACTATATCTAGGTTCCTGAGTAGTACCCTTTTGCCCTTTTTATTGTATGGTTCCCTTATTAAAACTGAATAGCTGGAAAAAGGGTACCCTTATTGTTAAGGGGTCACTCAGGAACCTAGATATATTCCGTGCATCCCACAGGAGTAACAATATGGGTAGTCCCCTACATTAGAGTCCCTTTTAGGGTCCTTTTCATAAGGGTGCCGTATACTATATATGTATATATATATAGATATTATATATAAAGCGTCCAAAGCTCAGACTCTAGTGCAGAATCGGGCTTAGGGGTCAGGGTTGAGGGTTTAGGGGCTTGGGGATAAAGGGGTTTCGGGTTTCGACGGTTTAGGTTGCGGGGGAATATTCAAACCCTTGAAACAGGCGCCAAGAACTCTAGGCCCTCCAGCCAAACCCTAAAGCTCAAATCCCCCAAACCCTAAATCTCAATTCCCTGAGTGTTTCACTAAGGCCCAGATTGTGTGATAATCGAAGAGAATCTTCCAAAATGCAAGCATGAACTGATTCCCAACCCAAAATCAAAACCGTAATCCCTGAAACCCCAAACCATGACATGCCGACCCCAAGACTCACATCCCCAATGGCCCGAAACCCACTGCAACGTCCGGTTGCGGGCACTGATCTGTCCCCTAAACTCAGGTTAGCCAGGTTTAAGAACCCTCAAGCATTGCAGAAACAGCAGAGGGTAGGGTTTGGGGTTTCAGGTTTTATATAGAAGTTCCCGGGTTTAGGGTTTACGGTTTCAGAGGACCAGCAAATGCGCCTGGAGAACAAGTTCCGGGAGGCTCGCAGAAGGAATCCCCTCGTGCCGGAAATTTCCCCCCCCTCCGTAAGCTTTAGGCTTTAGCCCTAAACCCTGCAACCCTAAACCCTAAACGCTTGGGTTTTAGGGACATCCGGATGTCTGTTTCAAGAGGAGTGGGTGTGGGGAGTGTGTGAGAACTTAGGTACCCCGACTCTGCGCCATTGGGTTCAAGTGTTTTAAGGGTTTTGAGTTTGTGGTGGAATGATAAGGGTGTCAACCTACTGTTGATGATATAAATCCTCCATTACCTTAAGGACCCTAAGCTATGGGAATTATGGTAGCTTCCTTATTATGGGTAATGCAGGATTTATATCATCAACCGTATGTCAGGGCTTTAGGATGTTTTTGGGGTTCTTCGTTCTTCGGTTACGAAGACATAGAGCTAGAGTCCAGAGAAATCCTGCGTAGCCCTACCTCAACTAAACCCGAAACCCTAATCCCAAAACCCGAAGCCCTAATCCCTAATCCCTAAACCCTCATCCCAAAACCCGAAACCCTAATCCCTAAACCCGAAACCCTAATCCCAAAACCCGAAACCCTAATCCCAAAACCCGAAACCCTAATCCCTAAACCCGAAACCCTAATCCCTAAACCCGAAGCCCTGATCCCTAAACCCGAAACCCTAATCCCAAACCTTGGCTGCGCCCTTCTACCTCAAGGCGGCTCAGGTCCCTCCACCCAAGGCCCAAAGCCCTCCAGCCGCACATCGTTTTCGAAGCCCTCCATCCTAAGGAGTTCTTGAATCCTAAACCCTAATCCCCAAACCTTATAATCCCAAACCCCTCAACCCTAAACCCTAATCCCTCTAATCATATCCCTAAACCCCTAAACCGAAACTGCTCGCGGATGAGGGGTGGGAAGAAAAAGTGCTGAATACGGTCCAAGAAGGCCACTGGGCCCGCACTCCTCGACCTTGGCAAGCGCGTCGAGGCGATGGAAGCTCCTAAGCTCCCTAAGGCCCCATGGTAGTTCCTTTTAGTGGCTTATATGTAGGATCCTATTAGGTAGTCCCAAAAAGGAACTACTATGGGGCCTATGGGTAAATCCTAAACCCTGGAGAGGGGCGGCCATATGGATCGCCTGCGGAGCGCTGGCCGACCTCACCTGCTCCCGGGAGCTTTCCGGATCTGCAGACGGAAGAAGGGTTTAGGGTTGAGGGTTTAAGGTATCCTGAGGAGCTTGATCCCGTCGAGCATCTGCAAACCCCAAGCACCAAAAGCCCCTTAGAGAATAGTCTCAGCCTGTCGGGAATAGGCAGAGTGATAAGTGCCCGAAAAGGGACACGAATTAGGGGGCTATCCTTCTTGCCCTAACCAGTAAACCCTAAACACTAAACCTTAAACCGTAATCCTTAAGCCTCAAACAATTAAATCTTGGGCCCTAGACCAAAAACCCTCATCCCTCCAGTAAACCCTAAACCAAGAATCCAGAACCCTAAAGCCAGCAGTAACCTCTAAACCCTAAAGCAAAAACGCTACAGCAAGCCCACAACCAAAACCCCGAACCTTAAAGCCCCAACCCAAACCCCTAAACCCTAAACCCAAAACCCCTAAACCCCAAAACCCCTAAACCCTAAGCAACCCAAAGCCCAAAGCTTTTAGGACCCCTGAAGTTTGGCGCAGGTGGTGGAAGCCCGGCGTAAGCTGAAAGAGGAGTGCGACAAGACCTTCATGGCCCAAGCCAAGGCCGATCCTACGGTTTAGGGTTTAGGGTTTGGGGTTTGGGGTTTAGGGTTTAGGGTGGCTGTCCATTGGGGGTTTAGGGGGTTTAATTCAGGGTTTATGTCATAGTTTAGGGCTTAAGGTTTAGAGTTTAGGGTTCGTGGTTAAGGTTTAGGGCATTGGGGCATTTAGGCGTTCAGGTTTATAAACTTTTAGGAGGATGTGAATCGAACCCTATGCTCCTTACAAGTGGGGTGTAGCAGGACACCGAATTCTGAACCCGAAGTCGTGAAGTCGGGTGTGGTTTAGGGTTTAGAGCTTCAAGCTTAGCACGTTAGTGTTGTGGCGTTGGGGCCGCTAAAGGACTTAAGCTTGAACAAAGGGTTTAAGGTTTAGGGGCCTTGGGGGGGGAGGGGGCTTTTTGAATTTAACACAATCAAAGGTTGCCGGCCTTGGTCCTACGCTGCGGGTCCCCTATATTCTTTGAAATTTCCAAAGGGGTCAGGGTCTAGGGTTCAGGGTTCAGGGTTATAAATCCGAAGTAGGAGTCTTCGAGTTTCTGTACAACGGAGCAGGATCTGTAGAAAAGGACCATTGAACATGCGACCACTTGCTTTTCAGATGCCAGAGGCCTATGAAGCGCGTGAGGAGCTGGCGGGATTGATGGAGCAGTACAAGGCCAGCAATGGGCGGGGCGTTGCTCACCGTCATATACTACGTAGTCTGCTGCTACTGCTGCTGTGCTGCTGCTGATTCCCCTCTGTCGCTCAAGATGTCTGACTTAATGCAACTATGGTGTACATATACATTATCCGTGTAAGTCAACTGTTCAACTCTGAAAACAGAAGACTTCACAGGACACACCATGGTTCCTCGGCCTAACATTGGTACCAGATAGGACGACGAGGATCATAAGGGCCTCAGACAATTCGACTGGGCTGGCAGAGGGTTACTTGACAGATATTGAAGTAGGGAATCTGATGTATACTCAAAACTCATTTCATCTCTGATGGTAAACCATGAAGAAACCTCAGGATAGCCAAACACTCTCTTGTTCTCTGGGTTAGCCATGGAGAAGACTCGAAGAAAACTGCTTTCGGGCATGAGGATAGGCAACTCCGCACAGAGCCTCCAGCCCCTAAACCCTAGACCCTAAACCCTAAGCCCTAAGCCCTAAACCCTAAACCCCAAACCCTAAACCCTCCCTCCTCCCCCCACCCCCTTCCCCTAACTTCCCCCAACCTCAAACCCCTATAGCGCCAAACCCCTCAATGACTCAGAAACCATGCCATCTTCTCATGACTAAGCCTTCAAGCCTGAACGCTGAACCCTAAACCCTAAACCCTAAGCCCTAAACCCTAAACCCTAAACCCTAAACCCTAAACCCTAACCCTCAAAGGACAGGGAGCTCTAGCCCCCAAGCCTGAGGCCCCAAAACCCTAAACTTTCCATGCAGCCCCAAACCTAGAAAATACTACTGTTGATGATATAAATCCTGCATTACCTTAAGGACCCTAAGCTATGGGAATTATGGTAGCTTCCTTATTATGGGTAATGCAGGATTTATATCATCAACCGTAGCTCCTGACCCCTACTGGTGCTTAGTAGGGAATGGGGGAATGGGTTATAGGGACTACTATAAGGGACCTTAAGGGACTAGGGATCCATTCCCCCAATTCCCTACTAAGCACCAGACAGCCTAAGTAGGGTTTAGGGGTGAGGGTTTAGGGTTCAGGGTTTAGGGTCTGAGTTATGGGGCCTGACGCTTAAAACGATAGGTCTTGGATCCAAAGGTATTATAGAAACCAGAACCCCCCCCCACCCCCTAAAAACCAACCCTGATCCCTAAGCCTAGACCTATAAGCCTTAAGAAACCCTAAAGCCTAAACCCAATAAGCCTAAAGTAGACCCTAAACCCTAAGGCCTTAACCCTAGACAACCCTTAAGAAACTCGTCGATCTCCAGGTGATCACCATGTCGGAGGCAGACGAAGACGAACTTCACCCTGAGGCCAGGTTTAGGGTTTCGGGTTTAGGAATGAGCATAGAAGGGTCGTTTCTTAGGGTTTAGGTTTCAGGGTTTAGGGGTTTAGGGTCTTAGGGTCTGGGGGTTTGGGGTTTGGGGATTTTAGGGCATATAATTTAGGGTTGAGGGGCTCAGGGTTGAGGGTTGAGGGGACGCGCAGTTGCAACGTCTTGTTCGTGTTGCTGTGCGCGTTGGCATCAAAGGTCCACCTCTTTGCTGGTGGAAGTATCTTGGAGGGTCTGGGGACGTAGTCGGTAGTCATGTTGTAGGGTTTTAAGTATCAGAAGCCCAATGAGGCAGTTAGGGTCTGTGGAACTCTGTATGTCCTACTTCCTAAGTCCCCAGACCCTGCACGTATTCAATACCTCGAGATCCTGAACCTAACGACCCTTCAAACCTCCGATACGGGTCGGAATAATTGGTAATGCTATTGGTTCGGATTCTTCAACACACCCGTTTTTGCCACAAAACTATTGAGGCGCCTGTGTTCGCCCTCATATTAGATCCTAATTCATTCTAATGCCTGCAAAAACCAGCCTGCACCCACACCTTAGAAGCAGCGCTTAAGCCCCAAATCCCACTCTGACTCCCAAACCCCAAATAGACATCTCTAAACCCAAAGGCTTGCCCTACAATCCCAAACGCAATTCCCAAACTGAACACTAAACCCTACCCGTACACTTCCAAGCCTAAGGATGATGTGTTGACCGATATGGTGATCCAGACGCCCACCCACAAGCATCAGGCCCGGCTTGGTTTTGGTTGGTAGACCCTAAACCCTAAACCCGAATATAGGGGCCTTGACAGTTACCTATACTATCTTGGGGGCTTCTTATTATAATTATACTATACAGGGCCCCACAACCCTATTCTAATTATTCAGGCCCCTACATTAACAGGCTTTAGGCTCTTTTTGGTGCGGGATGTAGAGTTGCCCCGAGACCCTAGCCACGAACCCATGGACCCTAAAACCCAGAACCCCGAACCCGAAACCCTGAACCCTAGGGCGTAGGGTTTAGAGTTCAGGGTTTAGGGACCCCAGATGTAACGCGGCTTGGGGTTCCGTGTGCTTAGAGAGTCGGGGGACTTTGTAAGTAGATAAACTATAGAGTTACAAGTCTCATATAACCCCTTGAAGCTCGGGTTGTTACGTACTTACTGCGTCCGACCACCCTCCAGGAGGGACGGTATCGGGCTTGCGCGGCTTGGGTTTGGGTTTCAATGGATGGGGCCGGGGGGATGAAAGCGTGCTATGCATGGCTTGGGAGGCTAATATAGGGGCCTCAATATTTATTTGGGGGGGTTCCTTTTTATAGCTGTAGTATAGTAATTTCCCCAAAACCCTATTCTAATTATGAAGGCCCCTATACTATGTTGAGCCTTTTGAGTAAACTTTGGCTGTAACTGGCCCGGGGGTTTAGGGTAGACTTGGTGTTCCGAGTAATCCAACCGGGCACCCCCCATGAGCTTGAAACAAAGCAGCAGCTAGTCCGGACAAGTCATACGTGGACCCCAAAAGTATGTAGAAGAATAGCCTTTTATAGGTGTTGGGGCCATTCTTTCACCTACTTTTGGTAGGTACTAGCCATCCTCTTCAGGGTATCTGCGTTGCGGATACCATCCGAAAACCGTGCGAAGACCAAGTCCACGCCAGGGATGTGCGTGGATGACGCCTTGTGTTGTCCTGCGAGACTGTCCATCAACCTCCCCAAGGAAAATATGTAAAGACGACGGAGCAGACTGTCGATAGGGTGCCTATCTGGGGATATCCCGACCCTATTCGGCTTCACTATAAGGGTTTATATGGGTTGGCGGTTCGGCATCCGCTGTACCTAACTACCAATAACCATGCAGACATGTTAGGGTTCAGTGTGTCTCGTAAGCTTAACCGTACAGCCCTAAGCAGGAAACCTCAGCAGGCTATGCCCACAACATTGTCGACCTTGTGAAATAAAGCCTGAAACGATTACTGACGTAACACAATTCTCATAGGGTTTCCTCATCATAACTATATGTCAACAGTTCAAGTCCGATTCTAAGTTGGAATGGCCCCGATACTGAAGACTCACCGTAACCTTTATGCCTTATAGGACCCTTTAACAGAGCCCTTGAAGGAGCCCTGTTCGAATTAAGAAGGTCCCTATTTGATTTTGAGATCTTGCTTGCAAAGCCCGATGACTTTAGGCATCCTAGAAGGGTTACTAGAAGAGGTTTAGTAGATGGGCTTTGTAGGGTTTTGGGATATAACACCGTATTCTAAACATAAGGAGCCCTGATGAATAATGTGGGTACTCATTTAAGGTTCTATGTTGACGCCGAAGCTTCTGTAAGACACTGTCCCCCCAGCACCGACAGCCCAAAGCCTCGAAACCCTGAAAGCAACAACTCGTAAGCATCAAAACTCTAAGTCTCTCCGACCCTCAACCTAAACGGTTTCGGGTTTAGGGTTTAACCCTAAACCTAAAGGGTTTAGGGTTTTAAACCCTTAAGAAACCCCGAGCCCAGACCCCTCAGCACACTGCTCCAGGGGACGATCATCAGCACGAGCGTTCTCAAGACAGAGAGTCTGCAGGCTAGGAGGTGTGGGTTGACCTTATAAGTGTTCGGGGTTTAAGTGTCCAGGGGTTTAGGATTTGCGGTTCAAGGTTTCATGGTTTCAGGGTTTAGGAATTCGGGTTTGGATTTCGGGCTTACGGCTTTCCGAGTTTAGGGTTTACCCAAACTCCTCAACCGCTCCAGCCCCCCTCTCCTCTTCCCCCCTACATCACCACCTTGATCAACAACGTCATCTCGAAGTCTCGAAGCCCCTAAACCCGTTTTCTAGATTCAACCCTACTAGTAGAGTAGGTAACCTGTAATATTTTTGGGGGTAGTTTCCCCCTATATTTTGTAACCCCGAATGTTAACCTCTAGTTTCCCCTGATACCCGACAAGTAGGCAACCCCTGTCGATCCTCAACCCCAACCAGGAACCCAACGTCGAAAATGTTCATAATCATGCTGGAAGCCCCTCTAGTTTGAACCGAAGTCTACTCGGCACATTGTTGACGACGAGAAGGACGGCTCCTGTTGTGGCCATGAGCGACTTGCTGGAGATTGGGTCCAGGGTGGTTCGGAGCGGCGATGTTTGGTGTCAGATCACTCCCCAAACCCTAAACCCTAAACCCTAAACCCTAAACCCTAAACCCTAAACCCTAAACCCTAAACCCTAAACCCTAAACCTATCCTTCTCGTGGGCCTTCAGGCTCGGGTGACCAATGGGTGCCCGGAGATCAATGAGACGCTCGGGCTGCAGCTCATCCAGGAGGCGGAGGAGGTAAAGGAGCGTCGCAGGGAAGCGGAGATCGCGGTGAACCGGCTGGTGGAAGCCTGTGATCAAGCTCCATTGCTGGACTAGGACCAGGAGCTTATGTATAGCCCTAGTGACTAGCTCCCATGATCCTTTACGTAAGTATCCCCCAAACCGCTATAGAACCCTTATAGATCCCTTTAAAGAGCCCTTTAAGGAACCCTAGTTACTAAGTCCCATGATCCGACCCCAAACCCTAAACCGTCGGAACGGTGAGGGAGGGTAAAGCCTCCCAGCATACGAGGACTGTCTGTAGTGGAAACTGACGACTTTTTATCCGAAACCCTAAACCCCTAAACCCTAAACCCCTAAACCCTAAACCCCTAAACCCTAAACCCTAAACCCTAAACCCGAAGAGGGAACTGCAGGGCCTGGCCAAGGGCCGTCTATGGGCCGTTCCAGGGCTTCAGGGCCTTGTCAAGACAGGTCCGGGGCCTTTTCACGCCCTTTCTGCAGGCTTGGGGTTTAGGGTTTAGGGTTTAGGGTTTAGGGTTTAGGCTTGGGTCGATGCCGGGTACCACTTGCTTTGTGCGTGCCTGCACTAACCTCCGATTTGCAAGGACGATCCCAACCACACCAATCCGTCTCAGCTGTGTTGTGTTGTGAAATGAGGTCGCTTTATGTAGAACTGCGAAGGGAAGCCAAGAGCAAGAAAGCCCCTGGCCCACCACGCGCACACTGTCTACACACCCAAACCCTATAAACCCTAAACATCCCCCTCAAACCCTAAACCCTAAACCCTACACCCAAAACCCCAAACCCTAAACCCTACAAACCCCACAAACCCTAAACATCCCCCCTAAACCCTAATCCCTAAACCCCAAACCCCAAACCCTACAAACCCTACAAACCCTACAAACCCTACAAACCCTACAAACACTACAAACCCTACAAACACTACAAACCCTAAACATCCCTAGACCCTATTCCGAGCCACTTGGAAGGCCCAGACTTCGGGGACGGAGAAGCGCTTCGACATTGACCAGGGCCGCTCCAAAAGCACCAGCAAGGCTCCGCCGTTTCGGTTTTGGTCTTTGGGTCTTTGGGGTTTAGGGTTTAGGGTGTACGTCTATAGGGTTTAGGGTGTCGGTCTTGATATAGGTTCTATATTGGGTTGCATACCAAGAAACTACACAAATGCAGCTTATTTGTTTAAGGCTGGCTGCAAAGTTTAGCCTACCAAGGCCTCCTTGATACAAAACTGGATTGAGGCTTTGGGTAGGGTTTGGGGCTTAGTGTTAAGGGGTTTCATTGAAAAGGAGTGAAGAATATATGTATATCGGCAAATTGGGAAAGTACAATGATTATCAGCTACCTGGATCCTGATTGTGAGGGCTTCAAAAAGGTTCAAGGTTGCCAGGATGAGCAACCCCCAAAGCCTCAACATCAAAATCCCACACCAGACCTCCTCTAAATCCCAACCGCTACGATTTCGGGTTTAAGGCTCAGGGTTACACCTCCAACCCCGAAACCGTTCACGCACAGCAGCTGCTTCTCCAGGCGAGCAGCTATGCAATGATGCCAGAGGAGCCCTTGATGTGTTGAGGGTATGCTCTCTGCTACGCCCATGTCCGAAGCAAGAATTCGTAGCTTCGGTTAGTGTGTTATGAATAACCGATTCGTGTTTAATGTGCAGAGCCCTTTCTGTTAATAAGGGACTGAGCAGTTAGTAGTATTATCCCGATGTAGCCAAAGCCCCATCACTTGTGAAGGCCCTTAGATTAGCCCGGAGTCCGGAGGTGTAAACTCGGAAGCGTAAAGCTTAAAGCCCCGATCCAACCCTAACCCAAATAGCTCCAATCCTCCAAACCCCTCAACACTTTGAGCCTAGATCCCTAGACCCAGAAGTCATAAAAATAAAAAACCCAGAACAACTTCTCGGTTATCTGCATCAAGCTGCAGCATACCATACTCATGCCATACTCATATGATTTTGCTTGGGCTTAAAACCCCAAACCCAGAAGGAGGGATTCTGGTTAAGGGCTTAGGGCCTTGGTCTATTGATTCAGGGCCTTATTCTCGGGCGATGATGGTGAGTCTTGTGCAGTGATTATACATGGGCTCTAGGTTGAATGTTGAGGGTTTCGGTTGTTGGGTTTAGGAGGCTCAGAAAAACTAGTAACTAGTAGGGAAGGTGTAACTGGGCGTGTAAGTGCCCTAATTTCAGTTATCCGGCCTCTAACTCTTGACCCAAGCTATAACCCACTCTTGCCAAGTCCCTCATCCTTTCCGTACACCCCTGCCCACTGTAATGAGTGCCACAAATGCTTGGGAGTTCAGTGTTCAAGGATTGCCATCTATACCCACACCCACATGCACACAAGCACAAAAACAAATCAAAGCAACCGCCAAGCAAACACGCAAGTAAGCAAGCAAGCAAATAATCAAGCATGCAAGCACACAAGCACAGAAACAAGCAAGCACGATCGACTAATCAAGTAAACAAGCAAAGTAACAAACAAAAGAGTGCACGCACACGAAACAAAACAAAAACACGCGCAGACTAACAAAGCAGTTTTTCAACTAAACCTTCAAGCCGAAAAACCCAAACCCGAACCATGAAACATCCTGAAGCCCTAAACGCCTAGACTCCTACGGTGAAGCCGATAAAGCCCCCAACACAAGCTTAATCCGGTTCTGACACCAGGATAACGACGTGAACCCGAGCGTCCATACACCCCTTGGCATGCGCACGCCCCTGGGTGGCGCAGGAGGAGCGGGGCCCTCGGATACACATTATAATTTCGAAGCCTAAATAGCTACTAATATTATTCCTTAGGGTTCTTTATCAACTATAACTATATCATAAAGGAGCACGAAACCCATTATGGCCCCTACATTAAGGATGGTGCCTGGGAAGTAAGGCTGCAGGGTCCATGAAAGCTTTGGTAGTGGAGCAGGATAAACAAAGCGATGAATGGAGACATGGGGGCTTCCGACAATAGGGGACCCTAATATAGTACCCTAAATAGTAGGATCCATATTATAGGGACCCCCAATAAGGTACCCCCTATTTTCGGAAACTCCCACATTTGTCCCCTCTAAGTGACGACTCCTAGGAGGTTCCAACACGTGACCCGGGTGCTATGCTGCTCAAGTGCACCACAATGGCAGTCTAGGTAATTCTCAGGGTTTATTCTGGGTAGCTGTATGATGAAAGTAGATTAAGGCTTTTGCTTTGCTCGCGACGACCACCCTCAGAAGCGCAATGTCGATTTCGGTGGATGTGCATCTGCTGAGTGGAAGGACGGCATCTCTGGAAGTGGACGCAGATGCGTCTATTCAGTCTCTCAAAAGGTGTGCCCAAAGTGCTCTAAACGCTGGCAAAGGCAGGCTGTTGAACTCTGCTGGTGAGGTACTTGATGGAGCCTCAAGTATCAAAAGAGCAAGGCTGCAGAACGGCGATGTGTTGACCCTGCATGTGAAGCAGGTCGGACTTGCAGCTACGACTACACGAGGGCCGGGATTGCTGGGCAGTCGCTGCAGTCCAGGGCGATGAATCTGTAGTCACCTGGGGTGATGATGACGCAGGTGGCGACAGCAGTGCTGTACAGCAGCAGCTGCAGGATGTCCAGCAGATCCAAGCTTCTTGTGGTGCATTTGCTGCAATGCGGGGCGATGGGTCTGTTGTCACCTGTGGCAAGACCAACTATGGAGGCGACAGCAGACGCGTCCAGGATCAGCTGAAGCATGTGCAGCAGATCCAAGCTTCTGGTGCCGCATTTGCTGCCATCCTGTTTGATGGATCTGTCGTCACCTGGGGCAATGCCGCCTGTGGTGGCGACAGCAGTGCGGTACAGGAGCAGCTGCGAGATGTGCAGCAGATCCAAGCCTCTGATCGGGCATTTGCTGCAATCCTGGGTGATGGATCTGTGGTGACCTGGGGTGATGCCGACTGCGGTGGCGACAGTAGTGCCGTCCAGGTTCAGCTGAAGAATGTGCAGCAGATCCAAGCTTCTGGCTGTGCATTTGCTGCAATCCTGTGTGATGGATCTGTCGTCACCTGGGGCAATGCCGCCTGTGGTGGCGACAGCAGTGCGGTACAGGAACAGCTGCGAGATGTGCAGCAGATCCAAGCCTCTGATCGGGCATTTGCTGCAATCCTGGGTGATGGATCGGTGGTGACCTGGGGTGATGCAGACTGCGGTGGCGACAGTAGTGCCGTCCAGGTTCAGCTGAAGAATGTGCAGCAGATCCAAGCTTCTAATCATGCATTTGCTGCAATCCTGGGCGATGGATCTGTGGTCACCTGGGGTGCGACCGACGCCAGAGCTGTACAGCAACAGCTGAAGAATGTCCAGCAGATCGAATCTTCTGCTTTCGCATTTGCTGCAATCCTGGGCGATGGATCTGTTGTCACCTGGGGAATGCGTAGCAGTGCCGTGCAGGAGCGCGACAGCAGTGCCGTACAGGAGCAGCTAAAGAATGTGCGACACAGTCAGGCCTCAGGTGTCGCATTTGCTGCGATCTTGGGTGGCGGATCTGTGGTCACCTGGGGTCGGCGGTGTTGAAGGGAGCGGCTGAAGACTTTGTCGTGAACTTGTGGCCGTTCCTTTCATGGCCGCCTTTGCCACTTAACCCTGTGCCCGAAAGCTTCATGCGCAAGACAGTTGCACCAATATAGAAGCCTTAATGGTTAGCAGGCTCGCTATTACGGTTAGAGGACGATATACCTCAACATTAAAACTCGATGCCGTAAACCTCAAACCCTGGCCACAACAGAGCCTCAGAGAGGTGTCTAAACCCTACTGAACCCCACAAAAAACCACAGGAGTTCATCCCTCCGAGGGTGGGTGCTCTCTGAACCTCAATGTTCCTGAAGCCTACTTGCTGGGGTGGTTTTTGCGGTGTTTAGGGCTTAGGGAGCCACGGTTTAGGGTTTAGGGTTTAGGGTTTAGGGTTTAGGGTTTAGGGTTTAGGGTTTAGGGTTTAGGGTTTAGGGTTTAGGGTTTAGGGCAGGCAACACCAAGCACTAGGCGGCTAGCTGCCCTAACGGTGAACGCTCTTTCCGGTAGATCCCCCTGAAATCATCCCCGCCTTGCAAAACCTGAAATGCATTTCCGTGAACAGGCATTTCGTATTATGCATTCTGAGGGCATGTGGTATGCATTTCGGGATCCGGGCGCTTAAACCAAATGCCCCTTATAACACTACAGGTTCAAGTACGCTCTCAAACTAAGCCTATTTTTGATTTCTTTGCCTGGGGGGAGCCCCCGGTTGAGTATTACCGGGAAAAGGTCTAGACCCTAAACCTTGAAAGCCCAGTAAAGGAATCCCAGAGCTCTGAACCATAAACATCCATAAACCCTAAAGCCCCGAACCCCCTAAATGGTTTAGTGTAGGGCATCAAGGAACATAGCAAACGGGGCTCTAAGTCAGGGTTTAGTTTGAGGGATAATTATACTTATACGATGTTACGAGTGCTTACAACTCCGACTCAGTACGCCTACCCTTGCATACAAATTCACTTGAACCTCCAAGTAGGGTGTAGAGCCGTGGGTCTTGGGGTTGAGGGTTTGGGGCTTGGGTATCTAGGGATTCAGGGGTAGCCTCTTGCAGTCCATCCAGGACGGTATCTTTCCCCTCAGCAACAACTTTCAAACAGTAACCCTAAGCCCCAAAGGTTTCGTTCTCAACCGAAACCTTAGCCTTATCCGAACCCTAAACCCTAAACCCTAAACCCTAAACCCTGAATCCGTTACCCAAGCGGAAGTCGAAACCTAGACCCGAGCACACCAAGAATCAGGCGGCTTAGCGCTCATGCAATACCAGCTACTTACCTTTGTTGCCGTGATCCTCCAAGTGGGATCCCTGCATCCTAAACACACTATACCCGAAACTTCGCAACCTGGAACCCTCAAAGCCAACTCCAAACCCCACAAAACCTCACAAAAACCTATCATATCAGATAAAGCCCAAGCCCTCATGATCCGTTACGCATGCTTCCCAGCTGGCCCTGAACTATAACCTTAAATCCCCAACCTGGTACCCTAAGGCTAAAAGCCTAAACCCCAAATCTGAGCCCGTGTAGAGCCTTTACAGAGGAACCCTAAAATTGTACACCCTTACCTCCTTAAGCCCTAGATTCCTTAAAGATACCCTTACCCCTAAACTTTTAAAGGAACCCTTATAAACCCTAAACCCTCTTAAAGGAGCCTTAAATTCGAAACCCTTACAGGCACCCTAAACCCTAAACCCTTAGAGGAACCCTAAACCCCTACACCAACCGAGGCTCGAGGTCGGATGATGGGGCGCAGCATGTCGCGGCTGGATGGTGGATGAGGGCTCCACGTTGCAGACTTTGGGGATCTTTGGGGGGTAATGTAGGGCTCAGGGTTAGGGTTTAGGGGTTATGTGTCTAGGGGTTATGGGTTTAGGGTTTAGGGGTTAGGGGTTATGGGTTTAGGGTTTAGGGGTTATGGGTTTAGGGTTTAGGGTTGATAGGGGTTTAGGGTTTACAAGGGTTTAGGGTTTAAAGAGGCTCCGCGTTGCAGCAATACACCAAAGGGCCGTATACGTACCGATATGGGGGGTACCTATAAGGCAAAGCCATAACTTCCATGAAGGAAACCGATGGCCCGAGTCGCTACACCGGAGTGATCAGGGCTGCTGGTTTGGGGTTAGTTCCTTTACAGCTTGATGTTCGTCTTAAGGAACCTTCACTCGGAACCTCAAGGCCTAGAAGTCAAGAGGTTTAGGGTTTAGGGGTTTAGGGGTTTAGGGGTTTAGGGGTTTAGGGGCTTAGGGTTTAGGGTTTAGGGTTTAGGGAAGTCCCTGTGCGAACTTCGTTCTCGAATACACCCTTGGAACCTGGGCCTTTTCAGCCCTACACCCAAAACTCGCCACGAGGAACCCAAAACCCTCATATAGTACTTCAGCGTGCAATAGGCGCATTCATGGTGAGAATAGCATTATGGGGCTCTTATTATATTTCAGTAGAGGAGCAGAAGGGAACACCATTAGCAAGTATTCAAGCCCCTATCTAGGGGCCTGAATCATCAGAACAGGTTTTTGCGGAATATTCTACGAGCTAGAATACGAAGGACGCCAGCGCATCATGTAGGGAATTCTTCCGACAGCTATATTGCCCAGAGGGTCCACAGCCACAACCATTGTGTAATGAGGCCCCCAAGGCCATTGAAAACCAAGCTACTTGTAGCGACACGGCAGCGGGCGGCGCATTTTGGAAATCTTCGGCCACGCTATCCCAATAAAGCCCAATCCTAAACCCTAAACCCTATCTCTACGACTTCGGGTTGGGTTACGATGTACGGTTTAAAGGTTGCTACCTCTCTTGAAGACCTGGGAGCATTTGCTTGACGCTTGCGGCGTTAAGGAGCCCTCGTTTCTTTTTGTTACTCTCCCGGGGCGTTCAGCAAGCTCCCGGTACTCGGTCTCACCAAATCTGCCAAGTGCTGTGCCTCCCTCTGCCGCCTAAACCCTAACCTAAAAACCCTAAACCCTAAACCCTAAACCCCATAATCTGTTCAGCGCCAACTCGACTGGAGGTTGGAGACAACTCCCTGAACCCCTACTGCAAACCCCAAAACCCCTAAAGTTAGTTCCCCAATACCCAACCTTTAACCTTTTTGGGTTCTTATAAGTTTGTAGCAATCTGACAGTTTAACCTTTTATTTCCCTGGCTTATTGAGGAAGTAAGCTAACCCCTAACTCCTAAATCCTAAGCCCTAACCCCTAAACCACTAAGCCTGAAGCCCTAAACTTTGCTGCTCTCTTGGTTGAGGATTTTCGGGCGAAGTGGAGGCTGAAGGGTGTGGGTTCAGGGTTGAGGGTTAGGGGTTAGGGGCTTGGGCCTGGGGCTTAGAGACGTAAGGATTGTTGATGCGTGGTCGTTTCAATGATTCCACAAAAGTTTCGACACATTACTGCCGTGTGCTGCTGTGCTAGAATCTTAGCTGGAAGTGTAATGCTACGGCCCTTCAAGATTTGTTTGTGACTATGTTACTTGGGCCACCGTAAAGTCCGAAACTCTGCCCGGCATCGAGGAAACCCAAAAAGTTCGAATTGAACCGAGCCGACTGAACCATAATGTAGGGCCCTAAATTATTACCAATCTACTATTTTGGAAGTTCCCTCTCATATTTATAGCATAATGGGCCCCAACACGATATTCTAATCATTACGGCCCCTATAGTACATCGGAAGTGATTGTTGAGACCCGTGCTATCACGATTGGCTTTGCTAGTACCCTCACTGTAGCAGAAAGTTTCCTGCTGAAGCCTGAAACTGTTAGGGGCCTAGGCCCCATCGTTGCAAACATTGGGAGGCCTCAGATCGGGTTTCGACGGTCTTACGTAGGTCTAGGGCCTAGGGCTTCTTTCTAGAATGCCGGGAGGCGCAGATTGCACCCAAAGATGGCAGAAGGCTAATGAAGCCATCGTCAGGCCCAAGTGAGTAATCCTAGTCCACTTGGATACAAAATCCTACACACCTTCAACCATTCTCCGGCTCCCTCAACCCTGAAGGAAAATTGGGCTTAAGCAGCAACCTTCTCTGCCACAGCACTTCCTGGGTTCTTGGAGGAAGGAGTCCCTAAACCCTAAACCCTAAACCCTAAACCCTACTGTAAGGAGGCCACCTAGGGCTTCCCGGACATCGCCCCGCGGAATTTAGGGAGATACCCTTATAAGCCTGGAATATTGGTAGCTGAACCCTAGGCCCTAAACCCCACGCCCTGAACAACCCTAAACCCTAAACCCTAAACCCTTAAACCCTAAACCCTGCAAGCTAAGCAACCCTAAACCCTAAACCCTAAACCCCTAAACCCTACACCCTGCAAGCTAAGCCCTATAAGCAAAGATGAGGATCTCGATTCCTGCTAAAGGCAGGCTTCGCCCCAAGGGAAGAAAGAGAAGCCGTGGGGTTCCAGATACCCGGGGTTAGGGTTTAGGGTTTAGGGTTTAGGGTTTAGGGTTTAGGGTTTAGGGCTTTCTGTAGTGACGGGCTGCTTTTGTTCCTTAAAGGGATCTGTGAGGGTTTCTATGGGGTTCCTATAAGGGTACAGGTTCTATGTGGGTAGTTCTCTAGTTTAGTGCTGTTAGGAAGGGTTGAGGGTTTAGAGTTTAGAGTTTAGGGTTTTTTCTCTTGCTCTGTATTCGTGTTTGGAGTTGAAGGGGTCTTTTGCTGCACCAAACCTGCAAGGATGTTGTTGACGACTGTTGTTTATCTTGGTTCCAAGGGCCCACCAGTTTTTTTAAGGGCGGTTATATCAGAGCATAGGGCCTTTGAGATTGTAATCCCCACAATGTCGGGGTTCGGGTTCCTTAGGGTCACTGTTGTCGTCGTAGGACTCCTGGAGCATAGTGTTTTGTGTTGAGGTGCAGGGTTGGTTGTTCAGGGTGGGTCATTCTTGATTGCGCAGGTCACTGGGAACCCTAAACCAAAAACCCAAATCCACTACCATAGCGCATACGCGCGAATACTTTCAGATGCCGGAAGAAGCCCTGACAGTTCGTGTAGTCGTGGCATCCTTGTCTAAAGAGTTTCTAAAGTAAGGTCAGGATTTATGGTGGTCTTAGACCCCAAACCCTTAACCCTACAAACTCTAAATCCCTAAGCCCCTAAACCTAAACCCTAAACCCCTGTACCCTAAACCGGGGCAGGGTTGACGGTTTAGGGAGTTTCCTCCACGCGTTCCAGATCCCTGAGCTTGATGGCATGGCAAAGTAAGAGTTTTGAGGGTTTAAGGTTTATGGTTTTAAGGTTTTTGAGGGTTTAGGGTTTGTGGTTTTAAGGCTTTTGAGGGTTAAGGTTTATGGCTTTAAGGCATTTGAGGGTTTAAGGTTTATGGTTTCAAGGCTTTTGAGGGTTTAGGGTTTAACGTTTTCAGGTTTTGCGGTTTCGGGCCCTTGACACCTAAATCGCAGGGTTTAGGACTTCTAGGTTGAGGGAGGCAGGTGTTTGTGGTTTGAGCTCTGCTGTGGGTCCCAGGTTTAGGGTTCAGAGTTTTTTGTGTCGTAGTTCAGGCAATCATGGGGCTAAAGGAGGGACCTTTAAAGGGATATTTGGGGTTATGTGGGGGCTTTATGAGACTATGAGGGGTTTATAAGGGTTATATAGGGTATTTGGATTAGGGGTCCCTTCTAGGGGTCCCATTGTCCCTTACGGCAACTTAGAAGTGTAAGCCATAAGCACTGCGTGGACACCGAAGCTACAAAGCCCTCGACGTCTATGCCGCAGCTGCCTTTGCTCTTTCACCCGCAGGGTTTAGGGCATTTCAGGGCATACGGTTTTTTATGAAACCCTAGACCCTGAACCCTACCTAACCCCCAAATGTAGGTAAAATAATAGCCCAAAACCTATAAAAGGCTATTATTCTACATACTTTTAGGGTCCAGGTAAGCCCTAAACCCTAACAGGGCTCGGCAGCCGTAGCGGAGGTGATCTTGTCATACTGCTCTCAGCCTCAAGCTGCAAAGCCTTACCCCTGAATCCTCCACCCCTCAGGTTGCAGACGATATGAGCTAATATAGGGACCGAAGCAATCAGGGTTTAGGGTATAGGGACCCAAACACTTAGGGTTTAGGGTATAGGGACTCAAATAATTCGGGTTTAGGGTTTAGGACGTAAGTAATTACGGCTTAGGGTTTAGGGACCTAAATGATTAGGGTTCAGGTTTTAGAGACTTAAATACATGGGGTTTAGGGTTTAGGGACCAACATAATTAATCAAGGTTTGGGGTTGAGGGTCAGGGACCTAGATAGTTCGGGTTTAGGGTTTAGGGTATAGGGGCCGAAATATTTAGGGCTTAGGGTTTAAAGCGTAGGGGCCTAAAAAATACCTCCGTCTTATCATTATAATATAGTTTACACACCAAGACCCTGCTCGAATTAAGGCCCTCAGGTTAAAAAACTAGACGTCGTTTCAGGTCTTTTTGGGGGTTTAGGGTTTAGGGTCTAGGGCCTTTTGGTGTGAGGGTGACATCGCCGAGCCGAAACCTGTGGGTCTGTAGCAAGCGTACCCCAAACTCCAAGCTCCACCTACCCAAATCAAATGGGTCCTGAGAACCTACATAGTACAAGGTGGGAATTACCATGATGATGGTTTGGGTAAGTGTCCTCCATACATTTTTGGGGGCCTTATTAGTTAGAATAGGGTTTGGGGAGTTCCTGATTATAATATACCCCAAACCCTCTTCTTATTATTGAGGCCCCTATATGGTGCTTAGGACCCTTTGGGTCACGGGGATCAGGATGCAGCCGCGGCCGTACCAGCAAGAATGTGTGCAGAAGATAAAAGCTGGAAATACCATCGTCAGCTTGCCTACAGGAGCAGGCAGGGTCTAGGGTTTTAGAGCTTTTTGGGTTTTGGGAGCTAGAATTTTACGGTTTAGGGTTGCTTGCCTACAGGAGCAGGCAGGGCCTTGAATACCAGCCACACATCAGACTTAGATCCCTGAGTCCTGAATCAACAGAAAAAGCCCGAATTAACACCTCCTACGCTGTACCAGCGTGATGCAGTATACCATTTTCCAGGCAGGTGCATGCAACGAGCATGGCTGTTTTGGGGAAGGAGACCTAACTCCATAGTGGCCATCGTGGTAGGGTTTAGGGTTTAGGGGACAGGGGACCTGACTCTATAGCGGAAGCATGCGCGACCCTGAAGCCTTAACCCCGAGTCAACGTGTAAAACCCTTTCTTTGAGTCGTTCGTCTGCAGGCAAAACCCTGGTAGCCGTGCCTGGGCGTTCCTCAGCAACCATTTCTGTTTTCCACATCTTACTTACAAAACCAAGCGGTTATTCAAGACAGGATTTGGGTCTAAGGGGGCTTGCGGGTTTAGGACTTCGGGGTCCAAGATCTTTAAGGCTTAAGGGCTTGAGGTTCAAGCCCCAAATCCCGAAAGAATTAGGGTTGTTCAACTGCTCTTTGAGGCTGAAGGGGGCTTGAAACGAAGGTGCTGAGCATCGACTTCTTCCTTAGCCGCCCGGACGCGAAGCGGGTGATGTTCCTAGGCTGTTCAGTGGTACACGGGTTGTTCTGGGTTCCTAGTATACGCGCGACTTACCACAACAACATATGTCTGTGTGTGTGTGTGTGTTTATGTGTCTATGTAAATAGATAATAAACAAATAGATGAATAAGTAAATAAGTATAAATAGGTAACTGAGTAAATAAATAAATGGGTAGATAAATAAATAAACAAATAAATAAATAAACAAATAAATAAATAAATAAATAAATAAATAAATAAATATATATATATATATATATAGGTATCAATATCGTGCCCCACAAGGGGATGTCTGAACAGCCCAGGTTCGTTGTCCCCACCACGGTACTCGTGAAGCAGCAGGCGCTGGCAGGGCTCAGGGCTGAGCGGGTTCAGGGCTTTGGGAGTTCAGGGATTTAGGGTTTTTCGGGCTTCGGGTGTGGAGGGCTGTTTAGGGGTTCAGGGTTTAGGGTTGTTTAGTGGTGTGTGAAAGCCTTGACCGGGCTTGGGGTGCGAGATTTTGGGGCTTGGGTGGGGCATTGAAGCTGTGGGCTTAGGGCTTTGGGTCTTTAAGGTCTAGGGTCTACGGTTTAGGGTTTCGGGTCTGCCTGTGGCCCAGAAGACCTACCCGTTTAAGGAACTATATATGGAAACCATAGTAAGGAACCCTCAAAAGGTAGGCCGTTTCGGCCACAGGTAGGGTTTAGGGTTTAGGGTTCAGTGCAGACCTGGCCTAAGCAAACCCTAAACCCCTAAACCCTAAACCCCCAAACCCTAAACCCTAACGCCTAAACCCCTAAACCCCTAAACCCCTAAACCCTAAACCCCTAAACCCCGAAACCCCTAAACCCTAAACCCTATTCTAGTTATGGGGTTTAGGGTTTAGGGTTTAGGAGGGCTTCGGCCTTTTACAGGTCTGGCCATTCTGGGAGTTTTTTTTTTAGGGATTCGGGGCTCGGCTCGCGCCTTCTGAGGTTTAGGGTTTAGGGTTTAGGGTTCAGGGTTCAGGGTTTAGGGTTTAGGGTGTAGGGTTTAGGGGCTAAACCCTATGAGACCCTAATAAAGCACTGATTCCTCAACTTGAGCAGACCCCGAACTGGGAATGCCTAAACCCCTGAACCCCCTTACTATACATCCCTTCATAACTTCCCTTCATAACTACCGATACTATTTTGGGGGTTCCTTATTATAATTCTACTGTAAAAGGACCCCCAAACCCTATTCTAATTATTAAGGCTCCTCTGTTAAACCCTACACCCTAAACCCTAAACCCTAAACCCTACATTACCTATATTAGCCCGCAACAGCCGAGAACAAGAGGCTGAGTACTGCCGCGATCGCTGTGAGACGCGGCGGAGTGTGGCCGAACTCTCCGGGACGAAGATGGATGCATGGACCCAGCAGAGCCTTGGTTTAGGGTTTATAATAATTAGAACATGGCTTCAGTGTTTTGTCTACTTCAATCAACTATAATAAGGACCCCCGCCCAGAATAGTTTGATTGTAACTGTTTCGGCCACTATATTATGTATGGGTTTCGGCTCCAATCCTCTGGGAGTAATAGACTTGGCTTCAATAGTTGGAATAATTAGGGTTCCGGGGTGTGGTATGGTAGAACTATGCTGGGGAACTTCGGCGAGTAGTATATCATAACAGTACTAGATATTTAGAGTTCATGATATCGGCGATCTGGCAGATGGTTGGGTTGAGCTTTGGCTTTCAACACGCTTGCGCCAAGGCCTTTTTTTGAAGTTTCTGACTCGGAGCTTGCAGACTTCATGTGCGTTTTCAGTTTACACAAGCCCCTAAACCCTGAGCCCTAAACCGAAACCGAGATTAGTTTCGGGTTCAGGGTTAGCTTCTGAGAGGCTAAGTTACTCAGGAGACTTAGCGGGAGACGATAACTAAACGTGTAGTAGGACAGCTCCAATCAGGCTGCTTGTCACCCCAATTCTAACCTTCCCCCCCTTATAGCGAACCCCAGAAAGTTGGAACGTGGACAAAGCATGAGTAGTGCTGGGATTTCCTGTACCTTGCCTTAAGGGCATGAGGGTAACTATGTTCCAAGTGTCTGGCTTCTACTTTCTCAAATGTCCCCAGGACAAAAACTAAGGACACGGATATGGTTCAAACTCTCCATATCGGAGATATGTTATTCTGGAATGTAGGTTATTCCCGGGAACAGTAAAGCTTTAGTGCCAACCTCGGATCCTTGTGCTGGGGGGGGGGTCTGTGAAATCGAGCAGCTAAGGAATTGGAGCAGGCCCGGCAGCGGGTGGAGCTGCAATGCAGTTGTTTTTGTTTTTTTTGTTTAGGGGCTTAGGGTCTGAAATGATTGGTAATGGTATTCCACCTTACAGTGACGGTAATGATCAATGGAGCATTAGGGGCTTAGGGTCTGAAATGATTGGT
>CAJNDV010023492.1:0-23970 GCA_905221635.1 Symbiodinium sp. CCMP2456
GCTTGTTTGTCATGTGATTTGCACGATTTGGAGTGATAAAAAGTTCACTACACGCTCTACACCGGGAAAAGTGACTCTGCGGACGCGACAAGACCGTGTGTTGTGCCTCACTCCACGCTCCGCGCTGTGGGAAAGCTCGCAATTTGGCCACCCACTGTATTTGACATTGGAGTCAACTTAGGATCATTGTTGCACAAAAACGGACACTCACGCTGCACGCTTGCTTGTTTGTCATATTGCCCTCAGAAACCACGGAAGTTTCCCTTGCAGAGCCTTCTCAACTCATCAGGTTGCAAGGTTGCAGTTTGCAAGCGCGTGAACGTTGTGTCTCTTTCAGTCTTGGCTTGGACTTTGGTGTGCACGACAAAGTTTGTGTCCGACGGAGGACCTTTGCTTCTTCTTCGAGTAGTTGCTGGACAACGGTTCTCTTCTACCTTGTTTGTCGCTGAGCAGTTTGTTGCCTTCCTTGCACAGTTTGGAGGGTTCGCTCGCTGAGAGGCTTGCACAGTCCGGTGCCGAACATCTACAAGCATCGGCTTTGTGAAAAAATTGCAGAGGACGACCAACCCGGAACTGCATTCGAACTACCCCGCCAGGCCACACTACGGCCCAAAAGATTTTGCATGGATTTTGCACGCACTTTCGGGCGTTCTGAAGGCCAGCTCTAAGCCTCCACGTTTCGGAACGAGTTCCGGCCGGATCCGGGGAGAAGGACTTGCAGCCAGAGACTACACCGTAACAGAACGCAGTTTTGAAATATGGATGCAAGAGAGAGCACCGGCGTCATTTCTAGCGGGACAATGAGGTCGTTCGACAGAAATGGAACTTCTCAAAATCAGAGAACTTACACATAAAAATCATTGGAAACAACTATGAAAATCAACATAAGATAACAGCTGAAGCGATTGTGGCTTTCCTCGAAACAGAACCCAGGTTTCAAGTCCAGGTTTGAACTTGGGTTCCGAACCCTGGAACCTGGGTTTGAACCTGCATCCTGTAGTTCTACGCTGGGTTCGAACCCGGCTCCAGGTTCAAACCCAGAGTCCGCAATGTCAGTGAAAATCTGCTGGTTGCTTCGACTCCAAAGCCGCAAACAAGCTAGGTTTTGAAGGATTCCTCCAGGTGAGAGCAGAGGACTTTGAGAGCATGGATCTTGCAGATTTTGACCGCCGTGTGCATTCCGGAGTCTTCTTGACGGCATTTGCCACGTTCCTGACAAGGAATACAGAGTGCGGAAGTCCTGTTACCGACTTGCAACTGTCGAACTTCAGCAAGCTAACAGCCAAGTGTCTACATTACACGAAAAAAGCGAACTGAAGCAGGAGATTGCAGTGAAAACAGATGGAACATGAGGAGATTTTTTGCAGTTTGCTGACTTCTTGCAGTCTTTGTTTCGTTTCAAGCAGTGCGACTTGTGCTAGTGCCAGAAAAATTCGAACACTTGTGGCGCTGAAGATGATTTGTGCTTGTCTTATGTCTGTTTCTGTGTGTACTCGCTGTGAAATGCCAAGACGATCGTGGTGAAGCCACTTGGTTGAGCGGCGGTTCTGAGACAGCTTCGCGATTAGCTGTTTGTCTTTAGCACATGACTTGTTACTAAGTGAGCACGAGGCCGTAGTTGATGCTCACTTGCAAGGCATAGATTGAAAAACTTCGATTGGCTGGTTTCTATTGCTGGCAGGCCCGGGTGGGATTGGGGCCATGGTGGTTGATTTTGACGTGGAAGGTAGTGGCCTCAAGCGGTGTTGATTGGCTGCTGTCCTTTTTGCGGAAGCCCTGCCGCCGTTGCCGTCAATGCAGACTTACAAGGCAACAGCTTACAGTGGTGCGTGTTTGCGTGGTTCGTATTTGCACTTCTTGCGCGTGCTTCCTTGGCAGGTGGGTGTGAGCGTGGTCCTGGCGCCGCTGCCGATGCAGACCTGCATGGAAGGCAGTTGCTTGACCCGGGTTGCTCTTCCTTCTTCTTGTCGTGCGCAAAATGATAGCTACGAGGCCGAATGAGCCAGCGGCGTTGTGGGCTGTAAAGGGCAGAAGGCGACGCACACCCTAATTTTCAATCAAGAGCTCTCCGTGATCGCAGCTCATGTGTGCAAGAAAAAAGCGTGTTCAGGGGCCTCTTTTGGTGCCGAAAAGCCTTATGGAATCGGTGCCCAGGTATTGGGGGCCCCCCCGGAATCATTAGAACACTTGTCTTGAGACGGCTTTGGAAGCAGCTCAAGTCTGGGCACCAAAACGGCTCCAGGTTGTGGCTTCTTGTTGAAAATACAAGCTCAGGCAATAAAAAGAGCTCAGATTTGGAGCCATGTCTGGGGTCCAACTAGGCCGTTTTTTCGTCGAGTAGAAGCCACATGCTTGCCGTTGCGTGCAACAGTTTATCAAGTCTTCTGACGCGCCGATTGTTCGTAGGTCGCAGGCTCCTTCTCAAGTTGAGTGAGACTGCATCCCGCCTTCTTCGATGCTTCAGACCGTGACTAAGGAGAACCGACTGTGCATCATGCGGATGCTTGTCGTCTTGAAATCACTTGCGCGATAAAGCGCAAGCTGTATCTTGAAGGACGTCGCTGCTTGAACTTGTTGGAAGCTACAGACCGTCGGATGCCCCATGTTTGAAAACACTGTGCGCTCTCCTGGAATGCGACAATTCTGGATTGAATTATATTCCAATATGTTTGTTTGAAAATATTCGCTGTTTTTTTCATATGTTTGCAAGTAGAGAAAACTTGCATGAGATAAGGAAACACTTTCATCGAAGATGAAATGTGACTTTATCTCAAAATATTTTCATGGCAATTTCTAATTTCCACTACTTGCTTGCATGTGCGAATTCTTTTAACATGCAGCATTTGGTCTTGCTGGATTCGAAAACAAAGCTTTTTTTTCCCACCCGCCCAACCCTGGGGGGAACCGACTGTGCATCATGCGGATGCTTGCCGGAAACCACTTGCGGGATAAAGTGCAGGCTGTATTATCTTCCCTTATGTTTGTTTCTCAATATTCGATGGTTTTTCATATTTGCAAGTAGAGAAAACATTCATGAGATAAAAACTCCAAAACTTTGGTGCAACGGCAAAAAAGAGTGCGCCTGTACCGTTCTGTGTGCTTAATTCACACCTTCCAGGTAACGGATGAGTCCGCCTCAGCTCCCAGGGCCCAGCCATGTCAAGGTTGAATTGAATGTGTGCGGACTGTACAGAAGTTGGAAGGATTAAAAAGGAGGCAAAGCCGCGGCATAGAGCTACAAATAGCTTGCGGTGGTGGTTGCATGGTTTAAACCTAAACTCATACGCTCGGGGATGGCCTGTCACGGCTCAAGTCTTGTTGTTTTGTGGGAACAGCATTTTTGCGACCGTTTGATCCCGTGCGTGTTATTCACGACCTGTGGTTTCGTCCAACTCGAACCGAGAAAATCGTAAACATTAAACTATAAAGTTCGCTCATTCCAGTAGCTTCGAATGTGATTCATGTGGTTGGAACACGGCTAAATGAATTGAAAAGTCAGAAATTCGCACGGGGTCCGTGCTCACGCCAGCAAACTGAGCCGAGCTTTGACTTTGAAGTGCAGCCGAGAAGCTTTGCAGTGCCACTTACCGCACGTCCGTGCTTTGTCCAAGCATTTTTAGTCAGCTTTGTTTCCGACGAGTTGAACCTCATCATAACGGTCCATCCTGTCTGTTGCGGCTCGTACTGTCCCCGTGCTGCAACACTTCCAACCGCAAACCGCTTTCTGGCTGAAAAGGGATTAGTGCAGAAGTTGTGGCCTAAATTCTTGGGCTGCAGCTCCTGCGGCGGACTTGGCTTTTCATGAGCACGCTGTTGATGCAGTGCAATACTGCTCGTCCCAGACCGTCTGCTTCGCTCAGGTGTTTGGGTTCACGGGCCCCAGCTGTCCGAAGCCAAGCCGGGTAAGACATGACGAACTTGTTCTCGGCAACCGGTGCACTGAGCCCTCATCGGGAATACACATTCAGGCAGAGAGAGAGAGAGAGAGAGAGTGAGAACGACAGAGAGAGAGAGGGAACGAAAGAGAGCAAGCGAGCGAGACAGCAAAGCAAACAGCACTTTTCGCATTCGATTGGTTGGGCCTTCGCGGATTTGCAAAGAGTAGTGCCGAGGATGGGACCACCGAATGGCGAAAGGATCAAAGAATCAAAGGCTGCTGGCTTCGGTTCGAAAGCGTTTTTTTTGGTGACCTGATGCTGTGGTGAGTCCGGAGAAATTAAAACACGAGTGTCTTGCAGTGAGTAGAGATTGTGCAAGTGCTTGTCATGACAGGCAGTGAAACCCACCATGCAGTTGCAGATCCCGCCCCCGGCTTCACGGGACTGCCCTGCGCACATGTCCACAATTGCTGATGTGCAGAACTTCCGTAGCTGAAACCCATCTTAAGCAGGACTCTGGTCGCTCAACAGAACCCTCAGTGGAGGGTCGCAGCAGGAGCCTCAGAGCAGTCTTGGCATTGGCGAAGCCTTGAAAGGCCCAGGCACATCCTGGCTTTCTGAGGCCCCAAGCTGTCGGTGCGAACCGGAGAGTCTGGTGATCCCCTGAGAATAACTAGTCCGCGGCACAACAAAAGCCCGAAAGAGAAAGAGCAGAAGAACAAAGCTAGCGCCGCCCTGAGCACTTGAGTTGTGGCATGAGCCGTGTGCATCCAATGGAGATCAGTGCTTGTTGCCGCTGTGCGTGATGAGGAAGAAGTATACCCTTGTATGCTTTGGTGTCAAGAAAAATTGCCGCACCCGACGGGTTTACCAGCTAGCCTTGTGTTCGTATGTGCACCGCTTCAAGCATGTCTTGGCCAGGTTGACAACAGGTTTTTCATGATTTTCACCACACTTCTCACTTTCTATGCGTTGACGGCAGACGACTTGAGGCAGCCGTCGTGAAATCCTGTATTGGCCGTCGGATGTAGCCGCCAATGGACAGGATAATCCTCACGGAGAAGCCGGCAGACATAGTATTCAACATCATGGGTTTAATTTGCAACCTGGCAGCATGACAGGGCAGCCTGAACCTTAATTGCCAGCTGCCATTCACAGGCACTAGCTGCCATCACCATCTGCTCTTGTATTGCTTTTGTCAGCATCCGCCCTTGCAAGGTATAGTGGTTTTTATGCTGGAGGCCAGAATGACATCATGAAGCTGAGCAAGTGCAGCATATTGCTTTCGGTTGCTTACAGATTATCGCCTGCAACTTTCTGTCAGGTGGTTCTCTCTTGCCTGGGGAAGGTCGGGCTGTTCATGTCCAGTTTCAAGCGAGGAAGCGAGTAAAATACCCCAAGTTGCAACTCGAACTCGATTGTTCAGTTCATAGTTTGGTACGTGCGAGGACTCGGCCTTGGCCGCAGCCCTCATCTCACATGAGCCGGAATGCATCTCCGGTGCCAGGCTGACTACTACCTGGGTTTTTTCTTCTGGCTAGATGTGATCAGCACGGCGACACTACTGCAGCGGGGCTGAGCTCTTTGCATTTCAGCCGCATGCTCGAGCTGGGCTTGGCGCATCTTGGCGCTGAGGCTTGACCTAACATGGGTCAGTGAGGCTATCCAGGCCAAGTGTCGCACGACCGAAAGCCGTCTTGATCGTGAAACTATGAAACTGGCAGGGTGGTGGCGAGGGTGGTGATGCCTCGGACCTGCGGTCCGGCAGGACCCTGGCGCCAGCCTAGCAGCTCCCGGTCTGTGCGCGGAACCAGGGACCGTGCTTGTCGTTCCCTTGCTCTTGAAGTTAGGACAGCAAGGGTTGGCGCCCGCGCTGGGCGTGTGGTGGGCAACCTAGATTGTGTGCAAATCACTGGACGCGACTCCAAGTCTCCAAGTGACTTCGGTTAGCTTCCAAGAGATGCACACGCAAGGTTAGAGTCCTTCGACTGGTAGATTGCTCAGTCCTTCTGTGCTGCGTGATTTGAGTTATCCAAGACACCATAACTTTTTGCATTTGAGGTGAGACTTCTGAAGCTTTACAAAGCATACTATGAGGCAACGCATCTTGGATTCAGGGCATGCTGGTCTGAGAATGCTGCAGCTGTTCCGTCTGTTCTTGTGCACAGGCCAAACAGAGAAGGTTGGAACGAGAAAGAAGAAAGCAATCAGGTGAAGACCTGCAGGCAGAACACAGCTTCGTTGTACATCAGTGTACAAGTCCTTGTCTCTCAACTTCGATCAGCTGGTGCTATAGGATGACTGGGATGAAGCAGACTACGAAGCAGTCGAAAAAGCGGAAGGGAAGGCCAACGAGAGCTCCGATCTCAGCTGAAACCGACGACATCTCAGTGTGGAGACGCTTGACTGTGCTTTCTCTTGATGTCTCATCCCATGCGATCAATGGTGGAGGCCGGGTAGGGAAAAAGCTTTCCGAGATGACAACGAGACGTGTCATCTGTTCAGGCCTCAGCGTGCTCAGTGTTCCTGTAATACTACGGGGGGTCAATCTGGACTGCAATCTGGTACCCAAGTGCTTCGGCAGCTAGGTCTCATTCTCGCGATGCTTCTGATCCTGCCGCTACTCTCCAAGGAGTCTGTAGCTCTGGCTATGTTGCGCCTGTATCCCATGACAGCATGACAGATAGCACGCCGTGGCTTGAAACAGCGACGCCAGCATGCCAGGCAGATCAGACACCGTACTCGGTCAGCTACGGTGCCAACGAAGTTTGGCAGGTCCTTTGGTCGGGCACATCTGCGTACCTCTTAAGTCTTAGGCAAGCAAAGTCGCCACACCAAGCATCGCTACTCGCAGGCTTTTATGGCCAAGATGGGGAACACCTCATCTGCTGCACAGCTTGCCACGAAGTCGTGACCCGGTAGCAAGGCAAAAAGCTCGTGAAGCTTCGTACACAGGAGCACTTGTTATGGTCCAGGTACGATGAGGTCGTCTACTCAGAACTTGATTTTGGTGGGGCGCGAGAGTGCCCGCAGTTGGCGGCACGAGGGCAAATTCGTGTTTCGGATGCACAGCGAAACTCAGGCGCTTCTGGAATACGTCTATTATCACAATTGGTACGTCGCGAACCACCAAGCCTGCTACTCGGGAATGTTGCTGTTGTTGGAGCAGAGGACAGGATCATGGACTTGGGTGGTTAGCACCACTTGGGCAAAGCTTGCTGACTGCAGGGGATTTATTGCCCGACTGCGAATTGTGCAGGAAGATTTCTAGGCTGGACACATGAACACGACTTGTCTGCATCCGTAACCTGCGATATAAAGTGCAAGCGAAGATGCAGCATGGACCTCGCTGAGATGAGTTGGCCGGAGTGATTAATGCCTGGACTTCGTTTACATCGGTATTTAGAGTCAATCTTGACAGGCTCATTGTTCTGGATTGGCCTGGCAGGAGCCGAGCTTGCGGGGCATTGAGTGGGCGTTTGCGTTTGAGCTCACAAGCAATTCTACGCATACGATGCATGGTCTCATGCATTGCATGACAAGTCTAATTAATCAATCCTTGTTCAATCGCTGCCACACACAATGCTCGTGCAGGGCCTCGGGGCGAGGTGGACTTGAGTTCCGTCTTGCAGGACGTTTTGCATATTGTGGGGCAGACGCCAGCGCGGGCTTAGCATGCTGTAGGGGTTGATTGGTGATGCCACACGAGCGAGCCTCGCTGCCGCAGTACACGCAGCTGAATTCCACGGTCGTGGCCGGCTTTGAGAGCAGCAGAATCCTCGCGTACAATACCCAGGCCTGTTTCTGCTGGTAGCAGCATTGGGCAGCACACACATGCTTTAACGACGCAGCGGATTATACTGCAGTTCATGTCAACCGTTGCAGGACCTGTGGATGTCCTTGGGAACCCTGCCACCCGAGGTTAAGGCTGGGTCACACGGCATCGTTCATTCTCAGAAGCCTGCTTAGTAGCAGACAAGAATGGATGAGCCACCTGGGCATAGAGGCAAGAAGACATGTAAACGTTGCACAAGGCACAAGTCGTGCAAGTCCGATATGTGCAAACAACAGCGTGCACAACCCAAGCGCAGTAACGTATCCTGACAGCAAGAGAAACACAATCAAGTTTCGACCACTATATGTTTGTTGCAGAAGTCCCAATGACCAGTGACACGTCGTGTTATGAATGATGAGCTGAGTGTATATACATAAGTCTCACATGCAGGCATACCTTTGCTGATTAGCAACATGAACCAATTGCTCGCAGATTCTAGGCGGTATGGTGGCATACGGTGGTGCAGAGTACCCCTGTGTTCAAGGCAACTTTGTCAGAACCATGGGCAGAGTCGTGTGCGACGTCAACGATTGCAAATGCCTCGGAGTGGAGGGTCGCGACTGTCTAGGAAGTGATGCCAAGTTACTGCAGACCAAAATGCGTCCTCAGGACTTGTTCGGTCTGTCGCTGCTGAAGAGCCCCGTCAGTGGCTTGAACATCCACCAGGTTCGTGGGACCTGTTCTGGTGGGTCGATTCTGAGAAAAGCCATCCAAGCCAAAACGCTTAGAATCAGAGCTTTACGTTCCGAAAGGTGGCGTGCCCGTTAGATCTCCGCGCAACGGAGATTCAGGCATTGCCAGTGGCAGTCAGCGATTTCGTTTGCAAGCTTCAGATGGCAGAGTCCGAGTTTGCGCTATCATCCTCGTGGGCGCTTCCACATGAGCATGTCAGGCGCATTTCACGCAATTTATAGTTCCTCGTGGGGAACTTAGAGTTGGTTATTGATGCGGTGCTGCAGTCAAGTGTCAATTTCCTGAGGCCAGCAGTCATACTACCTCACGTTTTACTATGACATGCGGCCTTTCAATCGTCAGACCTCAGCGTGGCCAACTCAGAAGCATTGGCTGTGTTTTGACAGGGACGGAAAGGTCCATGATCTTGCTGCTTGCCACACCTGTGCGAAGGTTCAGCTTGGGCGTGACGTTTTTCGTCATGGTCCTTCTAGTGACCGCATCGCTGATGTTTACGAGCGATGCTAATCGACTGGTGCTGCGCCCTGCCGGGGCCCGAGTAAAAGGATCGCTTCAGCCAGCAACCAGGCTCATTCGAGTCCGTTAACAGACAGCTTTTGATCTTTTAGGTTGAAAAGATGATTGAGCGGATCGAGGCGAAGATGCGATGTCTGTCAAGCATCTTCGCAAACTCGATTCCGTGTCTTGCTGCACAAGGCCATTCGAGATAAGCCTTTGCTGGCCATGAAGATGGCACGGGCCTCAACGAGTTCTGGCAATAGCATCGAAATCAGAGGGTGATCTTCTGTGCAGCTCGATGCCTCCAGGCCGATGACGAGTTCAAGGCTGAAGAAATCAAGAAGGTGCCTCTTCCCGCAGTTTGATGAGATAACTTTCATGGGCTTTTCAGGCAGTAGTGGTCAAGAGAGCAAGGCGACAGAACAGGATCAGGGGAAGATTGCCAAAAGTTAGTTCTGTCTGTGTAACCAAACGGATTTCTTGCAGACGTCAAATTGCATTCACGCCAGTGGTGTATCGCCGGGCCGTCGCATGATGTGAAGCGTAGCTGCTTGACCATGCCAGGAAAGTATGATGAGGAACAAGCAGAAGCCACTGAGAAGAATCGCTATGGACTCGCCGGCATGTCCAAGAGTCCAAGTATGCCAAGACATGTGGCCACTGTTTGAAGCTGTTAGAGGCAGTAGATCCACACAGCTTGCAGTGGCATAGGGCGAGCGTGAGCCCAATGTCCTGGCTGCGAGGAAACCTCCAGACTATGTGCCTCTCGGCCAGAGGTCATGGAGACGGTGATTCTGGAGAAGACTATCATCAAGCTTCTTGCTTGCAGCATTGCATGTGAAGCTGCACAGTGCCCCTGTGGAATAGGGCACATGCCATTCCGAACAAAGGCTTGGATCTTTGCTTGCCCTGGGCTTTGGCGAAGCTGGTGCCGACATCATTGGCCGGCGCCCTTGTGTCATGGCCTGATTTAACGCATCCCAGTTGCATCGTTGAACTGAGGCAAGAACATGAGTGGCTCCGACTCGGCTGGTGTGAATGCCATGGTGCCAGGGCGCAAGTGCGAGCCGGACAGCTCAGCTTTCACATGGTGCGGCGGGATCTCGCTTGAAATCGGAGTCTCGACCTCGCCGAGGTGTATAGTCGGCATTCTTCGTGTACGCGATTTCAGCACCGCCACGGAGGTCGGAAATCTTCTCGGGCGTTCAAGTGTGGATCATTCCCTTGGAACAGGGGCTCGGGGTGTGACAGCCTTGTTGTGCCTAATGCATCAAGGCACTTGTGTTTTCATTCAAGCTTTTCTTCATGATATCTTAAGTTTTCCGATTCTCTCCCAAACTCTTTCCTTTACTTTCCTTTGATTGTTCTGACCCAACGATCTCGACTTTCTCGATTTCTTCTCAATTCACTCTTCAATCTCTTACTTTTGATTCAAGCACTCTCTCCATCTTCTGTGTCCATATTTCCCCACTTTTTCGGAAGCCACCATGCAGTCATGACGCTGCCGCTGGGATGTGCACTTCACCCTGCCCATATCTGTCGTGTGTGCAAGCTGACGATTCATGACTTGCATGAATTGCGTAGGTGGTAGCCGTAAATTCAGGGCAGATGTATGATGCCTGCGCACTCGGCAACAGGTCCTCCAGGCCAAGGTCATGATGTTCTCCAACCAAATAGCGGAAATCGTTTGCAGCCCAGTTAAATTCCGCTTGGATCGTCCCACCTATCGGGGCTGGACAGCCAACTTTTGAACCACCAAGGTCCATGGAGTTTGCAATGAATTCCACGGAGCACTTGGCTCGGTGAGACGCAGTCGGCAAAGTGGAGCTGATTCGGCCATTTAGGTTTTTGACGGTCTCTCATGGACTAAAGGGGCACTTGCATGAACACCGATTGAGGCTCCGAACAAGAATACTGGTGACTCCTTCCTGGTCATTTGGAAGGAAAGCCATGATGCAGGACACGGTACTCCTGCACGATTCCCGGTCAGGGAGATGTCGGGATTTTCAGATAATTCTGACTAGCATGGTATCTAGTTGTCTACCGAAGACAGCCGAAGCGAGTGTACACCCGCCGCATCGGATTTCCCCATGTCCGTCAGGACTGGATGGTACCGAGCTGATGCAGAAATATGCAGAAGGCTGGTTTGGCCATGGCTGTTGAGGTATGAACATCTCCTGAGCTTGTCCAGAGTCGGCTGTGCAGGTGCCATAGTTTCCTCTGCATGCGTCATTGGCGCCGTGCACCATTCGCAGAATCCTCAAAAACAGAGTCTTGGCCTAACCCTGAATCTACCCGTGATAGACATGCAGGCCTCTGCTCGGAAGCTATAGAGAACACCCTGGGCTGCAGTATCGACTGGGCCGTACTCTCAGTGCGCGAAGCTCCGCGAGAGTCCGATGTGAGGTGTAATGAAATGCGCCTAAGGCTCGAACTGCCGGGTGCACCTGAGCATCGGCCTTCACAAAGGATGGGCCATTGAAGGTGCAGTGGTGATCTCAGACACTGCTGGACGTGATGCTGGCTCATCTTCCTGATGGTCCTTCTCCTTGAGGTCGGCAGCGAGTTCAAGATCGATTGTTCATATCTATCGCCGAACGTGAGTATCGCCACGTCCATCGAGCGATCCACTGTCTGCCTGTCACGCTTAGGGCCCTGCCGTGTGTGACAGCATGCTTTCTGCTTGACCCGTGCCCAACAAAGCAGCTCGCATGCAATTGAACGCCTGGCATGTCCATGGCAAGTGCAGTCCTTGCCAAAGCAAGTCACTTCCCGGTGCAGGAAGCCTATGGCGTGTCGGTTATGGTAGCACAATCAGCAGCGCCCTCAGCACCTCCGATCCTATCTGGTGTTGCCGTCGATGCTATGGTTTGCCACGAGGTTGTTGATCTGTGTGATTATCCCATCCGGCGCCCATCTCAGCAAAAGTCGTTCGTTGATGACAGATTAAGAGATGCCTCAGTTGATCCGCGTGCTGCGGCATGTCAGTAACGGGCAGGTCCCAGTGCCGATTGATTGACAAAGTCATCGTCAGAGGCCGTCCAGTTCCGTAAATGCTGAGCCGGAACCCAAGCGCGGACTGCTCTCGGTGAGGCTCTCCAGCACCGATGGAGCTCTACTGCGTCGACCTGGATTACATGAGTCGTGCTCTTGGGAAACCGCCTTTGCACCCCCGCTTTTTGCGTAAACCTAAGTAGCCCCAGTGCAGATTCCAAGCTGCTATGCTCAGGTGTGGAAGTGGACTTGACGTCCCGACCCAAGGCAACGCAGTATTGCGATTTGGGATAGTTATAGTTATAGAGAAAGCAAACAAAAGCAGCATGTGGAAGATTAGCAGTGCTGTGGTGGCAGAAGTTGCGGCAGCTCGTCGTCGTCGTCCTCGTCGCCGCAGTCATAGTCGTAGGCGTAGTCGTAGGCGTAGGCGTATGCGTAGTCGTTGTCGTAGTCGTCGTCGAGGTGGTGGTGGTGGCGGTAGTGGCGGTAGTGGTGGTAGCAGCCGTGGTGGTGGTGGTGGTAGTTGTTGTGGCGTGGCGGTCCTCCTCCTCCACCTCCTCCTCCTCCGCGTCGTCGTCGTCGTTGTCGTCGTGGTTGTAGTAGCAGCGGAGAGGTTGCAGTAGCACTCGCAGTTGAAGTACAGGTGGAAGTAGGAGTAGAAGTGGAAACAGACGTACAAGCAGTCGTCGTCGTCGTTGTTCCGGTTGGGGGAGTGGCAGTGGTAGTGGATTTGGCCCAGTAGGCGTCGCCCATGTCCTCATGCGGTGTGGTTGTGCCAGGGGCTTGCCTGGAACACTCGACAAAGGTTCAAGGCCGAAAGTGCACTGTTCAGCTTCCGGCTTCGTGACTGAAGGCTGCGTGAGCTCCGTCCAGCGATGACTCTGTCACCATGTCTGCAGGTCCGGCAGCAGATAGAGCAGGAAAAGAAGGCAGTGCTCCACAAGGAGTGCGATCGCTCCTAGAAAGGGCGTGGTCAAGCTTCCTCTGTCCGTTTCAGACACAGCACCCAGTGCTCAAAAACATGGCCCCTGGTCCAGTCGCATCAGTCGTGCAGGATTTGGCAGAGATCTTCGTAACAGACGAGGTCAGAAGACCCGGACCCTGAGTTCCGGCCTCCGTGCTTTGTACGATGTGTGAAAATGAGGTTATCCTGCAAATGCGAGAGCGCTACACTGCCGTCTCCTCAGACACCTGTAGCTAGCAACTGTCGGTGAATCGCACAGGCCAACATTGATTTTGTGGTGCATTGGACCGTGGGTGCAGGTAGAGTTCTTCCAGCTTTTCAACATGGGCTACCAGAACTACTCCCAAGGGGAGTGGCAGGTGGCACGGCGAATGCTGTCCGACACCCAATCTTGAAAACGGACACAGATTCATGCCACAGCAACGTGGTGGGCAAAGGATGCACATCAAGAGCGACGTGGCGGCTGAAGATGGCCCCAGCACGGCCTTGCTAAAGTTCATGGAGGCCCATCTGTCAAATGGATTGACGAGACACTGTCGGTAGCGCCGTGTCCATGTGCCATCATGTGCCATGTTTTTGACCCAAGGCGCCGTATGGCTTCGAGGCCCCGAAAGGATGGCAAGGAATCCGCGAGCTGGCCAGGGCCCCAGGTCCCCAGTGCTGTTCCAGCGTGAGCCTGCGATCTGGCGAGGTTTGTTAACGACATTGGCGGGAGGGTGGTCGCCTGATGGCCTGCTCTCCGGTTTGTCCGCCTTCTTCGAAGCTTCCCAGGTGCCTGAAGAGCCTGTGGCCTGTGAGTCCCTTGCTCGGTGCTTTTCGCCAATGGAAGCGCTTTTTATCCCACCGCGCCCCAACTCGCCGAGGTTCTCGGGAGGCGAAGGCCGATCCCACGAAGCTCCCCCTAGCTAGCCCTCCTGGCTCGGGAATAGGCCGGGAATGGCTCAAACGGTTCGGACAAAGTCACAGTGTTGACATCTTGGGTCCTGTGCAACAAGAGCCATCCTTCGCCGTGTCACGTGAAACTGCCAGAAAGAAGTTCTGCGCAGTTCGGGGACCGCCTGAGGCGGGCTCGTGTAATGATTGCATTTGACGAAAGTCCACAGTGCTGCATTACAAGAAGCATTGATGTGCCAGAACGAGTCTGAATCTGCGAGAGCTGCTTGTGGACCTCCGATTGCTTTGTGTTTTATGCCCCTCTCCGAGGACATCTTAAACGAGTTGCCGAAAGACAGGATGCCACAACAGGGCTTAGAGCATGTTTCCCTTTCTCATCGGGGTTCTGACGGGTAGCTATCTCACGTGATTCAACGAAGTCCCATTAAAGCCCTTCGACGTTGGCATTCGTCTGGCATGCTGTTCGGGTCCCTGCCAACCGCTTGCAGATCTTTGGACCCAGGCATTGCACAAGGAAGTGTTCTAAGTGCGTATGGATTTCCATCGATGCTGTCGGCTGCGCAGGGGCATCTTGATATTTCCCACGGCTTAGCCGCCATCAATTATGTTGAGGTGCCATGCTGCGGTGGAATCGCCCACGCCATGGCTTAACGCGTTCCAACGCACTGGGCCTGATGCTGGTAAGAGCCAGCAGCACAGCAATGCGTTTTCTGTCGTTTGTATGCATGCCAGATTGTTCAGCCTATGAACACCTCTTTCAGATGCATTTGCTGAGGAGTTGTGTTTCACCCATGGGCACTAACCCCGTGCATTCCTAGACTCTCAGACTGGGCGACTGCGGAACCTTTGACTCCAAAGTCTTCAAAGTTTTGTTTGAGGCGCCCGCATGAGAGTTGCGACTGCACAAGCTGCAGACGGCACCTCTTTCACAAAAGGTAGCAGTTCTGTGGAAGATGGATGGAAACTTCAAGGACCTGCGCCTTGGTTGCGGTCCCCGGCGCTCCCTCAGACGAGGCAGGGCCATGCCTTCGGTAGCGGTTTGGTGTACATTATACATTCATAAAACAATGTTATACAACATCCCGCGGCAAGTTGGATGCATAGCTTTGAGAGCACAAATTCGTCTTTCCTTCCGTGCAGTCTTGGTTGGTAGGTCGCCACCGGTGGCCAGACGAATTTCATTTGTGAGGAAGCCTGGACGTGATTGAATTGTGACTGTGTCGAGCATGGCAGTCAACTAGACTTGTTGGGTTAATGCCACAATCAGCAAGTTAGACATGGAGGTTGAGAAGACAAGGCCCTCGTGCCAGGATGCTGGCAGCAACAGTGGATAATAGGTTGTCGCTCGCAAGAGTGCCACCGCACAAAAGAGGTGGAACATGGTAGCATCACTGTCGATGCACGAAAGCGCATGGTGGCACCTTGTGCGGAACCTTGCAGTGGCACTTCAGCTCCTGGTTTGGATATGACTGGGCTCAAGTTGGGGCGCCGCACACGCCCCGGGCTGCTTTGAGGCGCAGGGTCGGCATCCGTACGTCTTGTGTGTGTGTGTGTGATCGGGCACGTGGTGCACTTTTTGGAAATTGAATCGAGAGTTTTGTGCTGAACCGGAAAGTTCTTGCCTGTGCTGCTTTGATTGATGTTCGGGGCTCAGTCATCTGAGTTTGTCCGTGCATTCCCATACCCTCCTCGCCGCAACTGTCTAACAGTTCTATGTGCCCTGAGCTTCACCTTGCTTGCAAGGTGCCGTTCCAGCATCGTCAAGGCGCTTCCAAGATGGCATCTGCCCCAGACGGGCTAGACTGCCATTTCTTGCCTCCGTGGACGTCGAACTTCTGTGATGAATTGTGTCGGACAGGCAATGTTCAAAAAGAAGAAGGACGAAGACAGGCAGAGGGTCTCGGTTGCATCGTGCAATATCTGAAAGGGAGTCCGACAGCTGTGGCAGGAAGCCTATCGAGCAGGAGATCGCTGAGCTCCAGCGGAAATTCCGCGTCCTTGCCGCTCGGCTCATTGCAACACCCGTATTTGAGGGGGATCTGCAGAGCAACTGCCGACCGGAATTGTACCGTGAGGAGAACGACAAGAGAGCCTGCAGTGAAGACTCTCAAGGCTGTCGATCGAGGGAAGCTGCTTCGCAATATTCGATGCGACCTGCAGAGTGAGTTGCAGAGGCACCATTCGAAAACAGCGTGCCACCATTGAGAAGCTTACGCGTGAAAATCGCAAAATGAAGGCAGGTGCTGCAACAGTTTGACCTGGCGCAACAGGGCCGGAGCAAGAGTTCGTCTGAGGCAGAGCTCAACGAAACTCGGTCCAGCAGCGGCACTCAGGCCAGACGCTGCAATCGAGCCAGCGACGAGTAATGTCCAGCAGTTTGCAGGCAGAGGCCAAAATGCAGCAGGAGACCATCAACAGGCTGTCGGAGTCTGAGTTTGAATGATAGCTCGGGGCCACGATCGAGGTGCTGCTATGATGAACCAGCATGTTCACAGCCCTTCTTGTCACAATGCTTGTGTTTAGTGCCCGGAAGCCACCGGACGGGCCATCCAAGACACCAAGCAGAGTACAAAGGTGAGGCCGCATCTTCTGAAACTTACAAGAAACCTTGCCCCGGTTGTGACGAAACCCGCTGACGGATCGGCGCACAAGTGTCAACCCAGAGTTTGTAAAACGCACCCACCGCCACATACCTCTAGAAGCAAGCCTCTTTTTTGTCAACGGATACAGGGGAGCCGAAGGCCTTGCCCATTCCGGAGAACATCTTGTCTCGAGACTTCGGGGCCACATGCGAAAATCAACAGCTTCTATAGCGAATACGGGGAATAGATGCGCGACATTTATGTAGATAGCAGGGATAGAAGCATTTCAGTTGCAAGTGGGTTGATTACTGATTGCGACCCACACGCAAGTGGATTGTGAGTCTGCCCTGAACAGTGTGATCTGCAGAATCGGGGGCATATCGGGGCCAGGCTTCGCATCCACCAGCACACCCAAAGGACCACCAAACCGACCCGTTTGAAGTTTTCCTGGCTCGGCTCTCGGGGGCGGGGACTGAGGATGGCCGACAAAGAGCAGCTCACTGCAAAGACAGACGGTGAGGCCTGGGGCTACCTTGCGTCAGCTCTAGGGCCCTTGCTTCAAAAACCGCCCGGTTCCTCAGGAAGCTGAGGCAAAGAAGCTCCAGGACAAGTCGGGGCCGCAGCGGCTGAATCGGTGGTGCTCCGGATGCGCAAAGCCGTGCACACTTCGCTCATTGGCCAGTGTAGAGACGCTCCTGACGGAAGCTTCTTGCATAATTGACCCAGGCTCGACTCAACCCAGAGACGGATATTCGAGCTTCGAGAGGCGTGAGCTGTCAGGAATGCGCTTTTCCTCTGTGCCCGGCAGAAGAACGATGCAACTCTGCGATTCGGCAACAGGAGATGGCCAAGAGCGGTGGTGTAAACGCAGCACTCGACAACTCAAAGGCCTCCGTAATCGGCACGCGAGGATTCCACAAAGCAGTGCACGTGTTGCTCCGTGTTCGGTCATGCTCATGTCTGCAAAATGGAGACCAAGAGTGTTCCGGACATAGTATGCTGGTAGCAGCATCCTAGGCTGTACTGGGCTTTCTAGGGGGAGAACGCTGGCAGCCATTGTGACAGGCCATTGCAAAGCAAATCCGAATCCTGGAGAATAGACTGGACAAGGCCGCGCGGAGACAGTTCACACAGTCATGCCGGGTGCAGCCTCTCGAGCTGCAGATGCCGAACAGGGCTTGCAGAAGTTCAATGAAGCCATTGCCGCCAATCGCACGTTGCGCGAGCAGCAAGCTTCTCAGAAATTGTCTCGTTTTACATTCATGGCACGTACTTATGCAGTCGTGCGCGGGATGCTGCAGCATCAAGAGCCGACACGATGATCAGCTGGCTTGGCCAACTCATGCGCATTGGCTTGCCAGTGCCGAGAGCGAAGTTTCATCACTTTCCATCTCAAGAGGTGCCCCGCCACATTCGGTGCCAAGTAAACCCAGTGCTTGGGTTTTCTGCGAATCCGGCACGAGGGAGCGAATGGTGCTCGGCAGGAATTTCAACGTGAAGGGTGGAGGTAGGCGAAAGTTATCTAAGCTAATCTATCTTTCTCAAAGCGACATCGGGACCAGCGTCTGTTCGGTGCAGCATCGTGGCAAGATGTTTGTACCCGCTTTTTGCAAGAGGAGATGTGATCCGTAGTCACGAATGTGTTGACGTGTCGGGACAGAGAGACAATTCCATACCTCGTGCGTGCGCCGGCTGGGACACGTAGTCCCGGATCCCTGACTCCTGTCGCGATGTCAACGCACCCTAGGAGAGGCAGGGGGAGCGATGTAGAAGGCGAAGGGTGCACAGTGGCTGCAACCCCTGACGCCTTAGCAGTCGGCCGATCCATTGTACAAAATAAACATTGTTCCGATAGATTATTGACGTAAAAGGCAGCACGCAAGGCAACCTACTGCTTTACTTTCGAAAGGTGTGCTCTGTTCGATGGTTTGAACGTCTCTAGACTGGCTTAGCCTCGTGTCCGAGCGATTTGTGGCACTCAAGCACCAAGTATGACGTTCAGGATTGACACGCTTCGAAGGGAACGTGTAGCACGGGGCCAAGTCCGATTGAATGCTTGCACTTGCTGCTGGTTGTAGGTGCTGGTCCGCCAAGGACATTCGGTCGTTCCTATGCTTGAGCATTTGCCAGGTCTTCGACGACATCTACCGAAAGTTAGAGAATGAGTTGTTGCTTCCTCAGGTCAGCTCAAAGCCAAACATATCCATTCCAAAGTATGTTTGTCAAGAATCTCCTGTTGGGAGTAAGGCAACAGAAAAAGAAGGAAATGGCAAACATCATTGAGCAGGCTGTGAGCCTAAGCATGTAAGAAACCACTTCCAGCAAGCGTTGCTTCGTGCGTGGAGGCCAACGCCGCCTATGAAGCTCGAGACTCTGCCCAGGCGCAGATGGCAAGGAACCCAGGTTCATCCACGAGATGGTAAGTGTCAAGCGCGCGCATCCTGATCATTAAGGCATCCCTGAAGCAACAGGCAGACAAGGAGCATGCCGAGTTCGAGAAGGAAACGGCAAGCTTGTCGCTTGAACGACACAGCCTACCTCTGATTGCAATCTTAGCCCTCCCGTCTGATTTTTGACACAGGAGTGGCGAGAGCTAGGTCGCCTCATCGAGAACGATAAGAGTGGCTTCCCTGCAAGCAGCTTGAAATTTCATCGCCACAACCCGACCGTTAACAATTTGAACTTGCCTGCGGCATCCTGCGACCACAGAACGGGCTGACATCCAAGGAATGAAAGAGTTTATGCGCACGAAGGCACTGGCTGCCCATCACAATGAAGTTCATGCCGTGACTACGTAGTTTGTTGTTGTTTTGGGGTGCTACCGGGACAGCCGCAGACATGCTACTGTCACGATCAACAGACTCTTGTGAGCCTATGAAGTCCTTTCAGTATCGACGATGACTTGGTGCTCCCATTTCGCATTATCAGGGGAACTCCTAAGCCCAGAATGCTCAAAGTAGAGAGCACGCATGCAGGAAGTGTGCATTGTTAAACCCTGGTGTTCTCGACAGCAAGTGATGCTGGACTTGGCTGCCCCAAGTGCTTTTGCAGGTGCGCGGGAATCAAGAGGGTCGCACCCCTAGATTGCAGCTTCTTATCCAACTCCTTGGCTGTGGAGAGTTCTGGATTTTCAGGCGAGAGCAAGGATGAGGACAAGCACAAAAAGAAGATCACAAAGTCTGCACCTGATCATTCTTTGCAAGTGAACATTGTGCCGCAACGTGTGCAATGAGATGTCTGAAATTGTGCTAAATGGATCTAACTGGAAGATCAGAAGACTCCCCGGGATTTCTTGCGTAGGGCAGCTTCCCGACGCTCGTGCTTGCTATTACTCCTCATTTCCAGTTGCAGCGCTTGTAAAAAGGGTAATGACAGGTAATGCTGATGTTTGTGTTCGTGTGCTTTGTTTCCATTTTCGATCATGCTTGACATTTGCAGGGGTGCATGTCTTTTTGTATGTGTGTATGTATGTTCGGAAAGTTTTCTGCCAATCTGAATTCATGCCTGAATGAGTTGTAAAATGGTAGGATGGGATGAAGGGACCGTCTTTCGTTCGACATTTCGACAGTGCAGCCGTTGATCTGAGATATCCGTGGCCATCTTGCAAGGAACAATCGCTCCATCACAGTCGATCAGGACAGTGATCGAGGATGCCGCATTCATCATGATTTCCTCACGGAGCCGTCGCTTGATTTTGGCCACCCATTCACGGTGGACGTCCCGATCGACTCCGACTTGGCGGACGTCCTGAGCAGATCGCTGCCCGCCCAACCGAGGAGTCAGCTTCGATCGAAAAAGAAGCGTTCTGGAAACAGATCGTTCCCGATCTGATCGCTCGCCAACCGATCATGGGGCATTGATCTATTCACCAGCATGCAGGCGAACGATCGAGCCGTCAGATCATCTTCTTCATGGCTCACTTACTTTCTCAACCGTTTGCGCAAGAAAATGCAACAACCCTGCAGAACATCTTTGATGTCCTCAGTGCTAGGGCACGACGGCAAATCAGGCGGGCTGGAACTGGAACCGGTCCGGACACTATCGGCGCAAACTAGACTCAGCTTCAGGACCAACTCCCCAAAGAGGCCGACCAACTCACATGCAGCTTCCTTCGCCGCCATCGCGGCACCATGCAGATTTGCATTTGCCAGGAAACCAACGCGACATGAGCGCCGAGGATAGCTTCGCGCAGAATTGCACGAGAGCCTCGAGAACGGAACTCAGAAGTTCTCCGGGGGATCATACGGCTTGGAGCTGGGCGTGAGAGATCCGATCATGAGCCCGGTTGTGTCATCTGACGAGAGCAAAGGGCCTGAGAGTGCAGGGAAAAGGCGCTGGGGGCTTATACAGTAGTCGTTCGGTCAGCTCCCGTGTAAGCTCATGCTTCTGCACAGACAAGCTTCTATCGGGACACGAAAGATGGAACAGTGTCGCTTCTAACGGGATCAATGCGAAGCTGGCCAATCAGAAGTTGAAGCTCGCGTCCACTGCTTCGAGTGCGGCCACTGTCTACAATCGGCGATCGACAGACCTTCTGAGCTGCTTCAGCTGCTTTCAACATAAACTGTGCTGATTGAGCTCTGGGTTCCTCCTTAAGATCAAGAAGGCCGGGAGCTTTGATTACGTGTCGCGGACGCTGATGTTGGGTGCATCCCAGCATCCCAGCCCTGAAATGGCACTGGCCTGGCGATGGTGCTGCCTCATTCCATTGTAGCTGTCGAAGTCGTTGATGTTGCGTGGCACAAGTCGGAGGAAGGCTGTCGTCACAAGGCCTACAGTAATTGAGAAGAAATCAGTGATCAGATCCGTCCCCCCACCCCTAGAAGGAGGCGGTCGGAGCAACCGCCTTGTGTGTAGAAGTGGCTCTGATCCGTTTCTTGTTGCGTGGCCATGTCCCAAGTTGCGCCCGCAGCAGAACATGTGCGATCGTGCAGGCCACTGAGCGAGTGTTCGAGCGTTGTTGAACAATGGGGACTGGTTCCTGAAGTAACAGCTGGATAGAAACCGAAACGACCATACACAGAAAATATGAACAGAAAGAATGCCCAGTCACTGACATGTTCTCTGAGACCTCGATCGCCCATGTAATGCCGGTCATCATGTTTCTTGGAATCCAAACTCTGTGGGTTATACTGTAGGCTAGAGGGCGAATCCGAAATAACATGTTTCGCACGGGGCCAGCAATATTTGTGAGCTTTGTACATCCTGTTGCAATTCTGGCGATCATCCCTGCCGTATCATGGTTATCCAGTCCGGTAGAAGCCCTGCGAATCTGCACTCTGTAGGTGCCCTTGTTTGAACCTGTCTCCGTAGAAGGTGAAAGCCGTGCATGTTTTCAACACGAGGGTGCGAGTGTTTGGCAGGTTGCATTGTCCAGGCCCGTATCATTTTCTGCAGTTGTTCTTTGGTCTCTCGGCTGTCTGCCTTCCTGTCCTCGCATTCTCGTCTCCGCTTGTCATAAGGCACACCTGGGACACTACAAAGTCCCTGGTCACGATGACCTCCAATCAGGACAAGGCCGGACACTTTTGCATTCCTGGAGTCTTAGCACCCTTAGCAACTCTTGCAATGACAATTCATGACAAGTCTCCGAGTTGGTCCCTTCATGTGTGCGAGGTTGCCAGTTACGAGGAAGCTTTCGCACGCATCCAGGTGTCGTTGTTTGCAAGCTTTGCTTGATGCGTGCCCGCATGATTGCATCTTTGTGTAACCCGCATGCATGTCAGAGCTGCTTGCAACTGTCGTTTTCGTTCACATGTCCAGGCGGCTACTGGAATCTGTGACATTGACCAGCTGGTGCAGAACTTCATCGATGCCGAGGTGATTTTCTCGGGCATCCATCAAGGTACTTAAAGACATAACACATTGGACTTAGCCAGGACACGAACTTTTCCCTCTTCAAGTACAACAACGAGCTCAGCGCAGAGATCGAAAAGCTCGAACAGCAGATCGCCGAGTACAAGGAAGAGTGCCTCGACCCGGTTTTCTGTGCTGGGCCTGCATCTCCACAACTGCCTCGCTGCTGCCTCGTGCAGGTACATTACTCTCAGTGGCCAGAGCAGCCGCAAGGAAGACACTGAGAAGGCCCGAAATTCGTGGGACATTCCATGTCAGTATGTCAGGTCGGTTCGGGGGTGTGCTGACGCACGCATACCAGCACCAGGTTGCATCCGCAGCGGCTCGTTTGATCCACATTAGCGGTCAGGTTTCCTTTAGATGAAGATGGCATGCCAGTGAACAAAGTACGAAGAACATCAAAGAAGCCAGCTTTCACATCGGCGGCCGTGGAGCCTTCAGCAGAAGGACCGATGCCCCTGCCAGAGATGGACTGGGAGTTAAGAACTCCGCGGCGCTCAGGGACTCAAAGCCAGCCCTGGCAGTCGCCTTTGGAGATGACGAGCCGCAGTCCTGCGACGCCGTGCACCCCCAGAAAGCCAATTTGGCTTCAGCGCTGCGAGGAGATTTGTTTTTGTTGGGGTGCAGGAGATGCTAGATCTGCATAAGATTATACTTCGCCAGCGTGGCTGTTGAGGACGCATGCAGGAGAAGCTGCTTCCCATCCAGTTTCGTTATTGACCCTTCGGCCAAGCGAGAGGACCGCCTAGTTATTGACACCAAGGGTGGCGAGGTGCTGTGGGCCGTGTTCGATGGACACCGCTATCCCGAGGTTGCCGGTCACGCTTCTCGCGTGCTGGCTCAGCTCGTCTGGGATCAGCCAACTTGGCCCTCGAAGCCAGAATTGGCCCTTTCTCATGCCCTGCAGCAGTGCAATGAACTGGCCAGGCAGGAGAAGCTCTGTGGAGGAAGCACAGCAGTGGTTGTTGCCACCTGCAATGGAGCATTGTGGTGCGCATGTGCTGGAGATTCACGTGCAGTTGTGGGCCTCAAGAAAGGTGGAACCCAACGTCTGAGCACAGATCACACGTGCGCCCTGCCGGGAGAGGTGGAGCGGGTGAAGATGTGTGGAGGAAGCATCGCACTGGGACGTTTGGGCGGAGTTTTGCCCATGACGAGGGGGCTTGGGAATTTCGACTTGGAGGCTGAAGGCTTCGCCTGCCTGCCCCAGATCAGCTCTGTGGCACTTTCAGAGGTAGAATTTGTGGTCGTGGCTTCGGATGGCCTCTGGGATGCGCCAGCTCAGTTGCTGGAAGTTGCAAGCACGCCTGTCACGCGGGGTCAGTGTCAAGCAGGGCTTGTGGCTGAGACAGAAAACCATGCCAAGGTGCTCTCTGACGCAGAGTGCTGCGGTCTAGCTCGCAGCTCAGTTCCTGAGACCGATAGGCCCTGTAAAGGCTGAGAATCTGTGAAGTTCTAGCAATGAGCAATGAGGTGCGGAGCTTCTCTTGGACCAATGTCGCAGCCGAGCTGGCTTCTGTTGCTAGAAGTCGTGGCAGCAATGATGATATTGCTGTCGTCGCTCCTTGGCTGACATCGGCCATAATGCAGCCTCGCAGACCTATGCGCAAGTCTAACTTGCTCGACAGCGGCTTCCGCTCTCTGTACCGCTGCTTTTTGTTGCTGAGTTTGCAGGGTCTCGGCCAAGGTCCGTAACCAGGCCCGGGCCCCGCAGCCCGTAGACCCGCAAGAGGCCCGCACGGGCCCGTAGGGCCCGTAGAGCCCGTAGAGCCCGTA
>CAJNDV010023492.1:24393-59544 GCA_905221635.1 Symbiodinium sp. CCMP2456
CAGGGCCCGCGCAAGGCCCGCGAAGGTACTCTTCTCGGGGATTCCGCCAGAATTTTGCTGCCTGCAGCTCGTGCATGGACCTGGGAGGGAAGGATAATCGTTGAGAACATCTCCATGAACGCTGAGCCAAGGTTGGTCACATGCAAAACGAAGCACGACTTTCAGCTGCCGGAGCATGAACTTCGCTTTCTGATGAGCTGATAAGGATTCCCGTAGACGGATGTCCGACAGCATCCCTCTCAGAGCCTTGCTCAGCGAGGGGTCCTGGGGCTACATGTAGCTGCTTAATTCAAGATGCACCTTAATTTCTGGTCTTGATTTGTTGGTGGTGCACATCAACAAGCAAAGTGATGCACATCAGGGGGTTTGGCAACGCACTGCACTTGCAGTGCAAGCCAAACCATAGACTATCTTCACTCACTGCATTCACTGCTGTCGCTAACAGACATGCAAAGACAGTGGCAGGTAGCAAGTGGGCCTGTGCTGCTCCGTCCGACCCATGCTAACCCATACTTGGGTCATGCTTGCAAAGCTCCGGGAAGGATGTTGAAAAGCTTGCTATGCTGTGGAAGCGGCCTGTTGACACTCCGCACCGCCCACCTCCCATAACAGACTCGTTGTGTCTCCCCTTGAGGCCAAGATCCTTGAGAACTTGGAGGAGAAGTGGAACGACATCGACCGCAAGGCCATCACCTATGAGGTGAAGCACCAGGAGCTGGTGGAACTGTGCATGATTCCGCCTCTTTATTCATTGCCAGCTGTCCGGATGGTGATGATGGGGGTCTGATCATCTGTTCACAAGGAGTCGCAGCAGACCTTGTCTCACATCAGGCCCGGTGTCTGAAGCTAGCCAGACAGATATAAATTCGAGAAGCCAGGACCTGCATCGAGTCCATTTTCCGACGGCTCGGCTGCACCTCCGAGGAAGCGCAGTTTTCGGTGTGGGAGCGCCCGTCTGGAGCCGGGCAGCTGCTCGAATCAGGATCTGCCTTGTGGTTGCGGCAGTGGCATCTCAGAAGCCAACATGATGGTGTGCCGGCCTCGGTGGCCTTTTCCTCTTTTGTCCCCTCTCTGAAGCTTCCCCAGCTCTAAAGGATTTCACCGAAGGTATCTAGCAATCATTGAGCAGCGAACCAATGAGCTGCTGAAGATGTACGACTCCCTCAAGCAGGCCACTGGAATATAAGAGTGAAAGAAGCCGCTGCTCGAGGCTATGCTTGCAGACTCGCCTTTTTTGTTCTAGTCATCGCAGGAGGATGACGAGTACGAGAGCACGAGGCAGACTTTTTCGCACCACGCTTGAACAATTTATAGCTTCGTGCGGAGCAGCGCAGGCCAGCAAGAACTGGGCAGACCTCCACGAGCTTACAGATGAAGCTCCCGAGCACAGTAGAGGACTGGCTAAGCTGCACGTGCCCTCGCTGCCCCTGCCATCAAATCTCCTTGCTGTCTTGTTGTATGAGTTGCATGTACTGAATTCTGCAAGCCTGTGCAGGATTACTCAGATGATGAAGATGACGAAGACGAGGATGACCAGAGGCGAAAGCTGTCAGACATGTCACTGTCTATGAGATTCCTCTTTGTGCCAGTGCTCGTGGTGTACGCTTTTGAGGCCCTTCACACGGGACGAGCTGAAAACCAAAGCGAACAAGAACTACAACAAGAAGCAGAAGAAACCCAGGACCAAACTGCATGGCCAGATCTTGGAGCTGTCAGGTAATTTCACATCAGGCTGCAAGCTGCACAGTGGTCTTGCTACCAGGAAAACTGGAGCACCACCGGACAAGTAGCTGCTGGTGGCATGCCCAGTCGGAGTCACAAGAAGTTGAAATCTGGCAGTCGCAACACACCTGCCACCCAAGGATCAACGGCTTTATGCGTTTCTGTTGCCGGGACGACCTGAAAGGGTCCTGGCCCGGGGACCAGCCGCGAGCTCGCGGCCTGTCGAAGGTGTCCCTTGAGAAAGTGACGAGCATCCCAGGTATCACCCCGAAAGGCAGAGTTCTGAAAGGCATTGTGCAGAGGGCAAAGACATGACATGGGACATAGGAGCAGCTTCGGAACTGGTGTGATTTTACCGACTTGCCCATGCCAGATGGATCTCACCCGGGCTTCGTTTCACACGGTAGTTGGGCATGTTCAACGTGTGTTACGGCCTCATCAGTGTAGAATGCAGGGACATGCCCTGGCGTCCAACTTCCACGCCCCTTGCGTGCGACTCGAATTCTCTGCGCAAGCGACAAAAAACGCAGCAGGGACGGCCCGAGGGCCCGGAAAGGGCCCGGAAAGGCCAAGAAGGCCGCAAAAGCACCGGAGCCTTGTGCTTTTCCTCAGCCGTAACTCCAGGATCGCAGAGTGCCCCCCCTCTTTTTGCAAGCCCGTGAGCCATGGACAAAAAGCCATCCGTGGGCTATTTAGGTGCGGCATTCAGGCTGCAGACTATCGAAGATGGCTGGCGCAAAACGATGTCAAAGGTATGGGCATCATGGGCTCTGCCATGGCGTGAAGAGCTTAGAGCTTTCAAGACTTTCACTGAGCCAGATCATGAACGAAGCTGCCCTTGCTGGCAAGGGGTCGATTAGTCGATGCCGGCTACCCTGTTACAGTGTGGTGCATCCGGCTGGCAACTGCCAAGATGCGCAGTCTCAAGGAGGCTCTCTCTGCACCTGCCAGGAATCGATCCCGGGACAAGTGTGCTCCCTTAGAGGCAAAGGGCGCCAAGGCCGCCATGACCAAGAAGAGAAGAGGCGCCAGAAGCGCTGTAGTTCTGCCCCGCAAGGTCGCCGAGACTGCGCAGGAGGTCGTAGAGACCTGTGACGTGACTTTTGCGTTGGAAGCTCGGTGATTGTGTTGCCATCGGCTCTGCTCAGCTCCTGCAGGCATTTAGGTTTTTTGTTTAAGTTTATGGTTCCGGCTTTGTTCCGTTTGTCAGATGCGACATACTTGTGTCGTAAACGAAGGTAATAGCCTGACTCGTCGAAGTAGACTCCGGAGTCTTTGAGGAAGGTCGCTTGCTTTCCGGAACGCAGGGCCTTCGAATCTGAACACTCGTCACTAGTCTCCTCCAGCTTCGCCAACTGCAGTCTCCTTTGTCACATTATTTGCAGGCACAGCCCCCTCAAGACCCATCCGACACCGATAGTGCATTCGTTCGAAAGGCAGGTCCTTTCTGGCGCAGAGACCTGCTCCCCGAAGGATCCTGAGCTCTGGTTCCGAGTCCCGAGGTGCACTTCGGACCCCACCTCGGCAAGAGCCGTGGTGTTCGGGGAGAAAGGAGTTTTGGCAGGAGGGGACTCTCCGAGTGGGAGTGGACATGAGTGGACATGCGTCGAGCGTGTGCCGTTCGTGTGCAGGCATCACGAAGGGCAAGCGCTTCGTCGATATGTCTACCGTAGACGAGGAGACTTAGTGTCAAGATGTGTATGGTGGTGCAGGTTACGTGGACGTGTCTCTCTAGGCACTGTGCCCCGACTGCCAGGAATGTGTGAAGGAAATCGCCGCTGCCCCGTGCAGCGTCTTGTGCTCCTCGTGTGAACATCCTTGAAAGGCCGAGGCCATCACCGCGAAGGGCGGCAGGTTTGTTGAGGCACCGTGCTGTTTCTACCATGTCAAGTGCCTCTGTGCGGAAAGCTCTTGTCGCCAGGCACCAGTCAGCGGTTCCAAGGGTCCTGCGCTGCAAGGTGGGCTTTCTGAGCAACCATGTCTCCTTGAAGCTATGCAGATCACGAGTTTTCTTTTCGAGTTTCTACCGCAGTCAGGCCAGCTGGTGATCCTAGCAGCGGGCGAGGAAGCCCTCCAGAAGGAGGCAGGGCCAATTTGCGAGATTTACCCCAAAGGTCCTCTCCCTCACCCAGAAACGTTATGTTAACCGGGCAAAAGCTTGAGATCTAGCCTGTGCCGTAGATTCGAGACGCTTCTCCAGAACAGGTGCAGCCGTGCCTTGACGTCTTGGGCAAGAGAACGTTTTTCCTCGGGGAGGTGGAATTCGAGCTAGTGTAGCCTCAGCAGCCCGCCGCAAAGTTTGTAAGGCCACCTGAGTTCCGCGAGGTGGGATGTGGAGCGAGGATGAAGCTGGTCATCAACATGGCCGATGGCTGAGCTCGACTGTTTTGCAAATAGGCGCCAAGCCGAAAATCAAGAGACGCTGCTAGTGGCACCAGGTGATGGGTATCAACATGGTCGCTCTTTCTGAAGGTCTCGCAGCCTGCGCCCAAGCTCAAAAACAAGGTGACGGCGCCCGTGCGGGGCCGTATGTTCGGAGACATTTTGCTTGTGTTAGTGCGAGACGACGACGTGGCCAAAACTCGAGCGAAACGCGCATTTGGCATGTGTGAAGAGCTTCCGCACTTTCCCTAGAAGCTCATGCAAACTTATCACGAAAATGCATTGTCACTCGGCACCTGTTCGATTTTTTAGGGTTATTTTTTCGGTGGGTCTTGAGAAATCAAAGTTTCAGCATAATTTTTGCTTCAAAATCGTGCTCTCGCCACAGTGTGGACGTTTTCGCTGTAAGCATTTTGTGTTTTCGGAGGCCTTTTTTTGCAGAGAGTGTTTTTTTTGGCAATCGATAGCTTGAAGAAGAGAAGCTGCAAAATCGTGTTCTGGCCACCGCGCGGGGGCGTTTGAAACCTTTTGGCTGCCGCAAAGTCATGTTGCAGGTTTGCGTTGCTTACAGCCCGGCGGCCTTCTACAGATGGTACAGTAAGTCGTTCAAGCTTCTCCAAAAGTCCTTGAGAATGCAGGTACGCGGAAAGTTGGTGACTGCCTTTGCGTCCGAATATACGAACCTACGTTGTTGTATGACAGTACAGTATAGTTCTCGTGGTGTGCGGCCTAAGCCATTTCTGAAGAGCTTTATCTGACGGCGCCCTTCAGCCTTACAGCTTCTAGAAAAATCCTGGCTACTTTGCGTAAATGAAAAAGTTGTTGACTGCCTTTGGGCCCTAAGTCAGCGCTAGCCAGCCGGACATCCCTGCAATGCGTGGGCCAGCAAGAAGCTTCCATCATATGCGAGCTGCAAGCACAGGTCGGAAGCCACTTCAACTGTGTCAGCAACAACATCAGCAGCGTCATGCAACAGAATCTGCAGACATCCTTACCGCAAGCGACACCGTAATCGTCATCTTCATATCTGTGCACACCGTACGTCATTAAGCTCCCCCCAGTCCAAAAAGTGTTTGAACGCACGGCGCCGTGCGTGCGCCGCCTCCAAGAACAAGTTATCTCAGCAGCTGTGGGAGCCGGTTGACAGTCGCAACTTGCCGGAGGTGGGACAGAAAGCAGGCCTCCAAGGGAAGGATATCCTGGAGGAGACCTGCACAGCACGATAGCATAGTGTACTAGATGCCCTGCATTGCCCTGCCTGTGTTTCAGCGAAAGTTTAAAGGTCATCAAGGAGGGCGCCATTGCGTCGCCGATGTATGGCCTGAAGGTGGCTGTTCAGTTCGCATTCGGTGTAGGAGTGTAGGATGATTGAGAGGCTTGTTGAACGATGGGGTTGCAGGAGCGTTTGATGCATGTTCGCTGTTCGCACATCCCCTGGAATGGCTCACATGAGCGCATGAAGCTGCGCAGCTTGCACGCCGGTTCTGTGCGCAGGGCCCCAAAATGCTGGATGGAGACTTTGCTCCCAACTTCCCGCTAAAGCACCAGCAGAAGGCTGCTGTGTGCCCATTGCTTGTTGTGCTGTTGGTGAAGTGTGGGTGCAGCACCGTGTCGCACCGACTGGAGAGCTTCAGGACGTGAGATTGGCCGTGGATCTCGGTGACAAGGTAGGTCAGCTGGAGCCTCAGTCCGCCTTTGGCCAAGACTGATCGCCCAAAGAAGGTCTGCTGTTGCAGGTCGATGCCGCTGGCAGCTGCTGCCAACGAGGCTTTCAAGGCCAACGAGCTTGATCGTCGATGGCGTCTTTTCCTTTTGAGCCGGCGCATGGCCAAGATGCCGAAGTGTCAAATTCCCGAAGTCGCAGCCAGCAGCAGAAACAGAGACATGTCTTCGACTCAACGTGCTGTGCTCTAGCTAGAATTAGAGAGACAGAGAGCACGCTCTTGAAAACAGGTTGTGTACAGACTATTAGACTCCTCGTCGAAAAGTACGCTCCACGCGGAGAGGGATCCTTTAAAGCATGCAGATCTTTGTCAAGGAGGCCTGGCCTAGTATGAAATGGTGTAGTGGCTTGTCGTGCAGGCAGCTCGAGCCGCGGGCAAGGGAGAGGAGGCCTCGCCCCGAACACTTCAGCTTGATCCTTTCTGCTTGGCGTGCTTGCCTCCTTTCGGGGACTCCGTCGGAGTCGTCGTTTTTTCCGAAGCCACCACCAGAACAAGGACTTTTCAGCCGTGTATGCCACAGCCCGCAACTCAGCAAAGCAGGCCGAGGCAGGCCGAGGCAGGCCGAGGCAGCGCGTCAGAATGCCTACCAGGTGAACCGATGAGATGGGTTAATGAGCCGTTCTGACCTCGAGAACTGGCAGGTTTGGCCTGGTCAGGACAGCAGATGATGCATTTACTTGCACAGCTGGTCACAAGCACCACCGTTTCCATAGATCCTGCTTGGCTGCAGAGACATGTGGAAGAGCACGTCGCTGAAAAACGAAGTCGCCATCCGCCAAGTGCTCGAGCGACGCGTTTTCGCGTCACACTGAGACTTGCACAGTAGTGCCTAACCGCCAGGAGTTCGATTGCGTTCTGATGGTGCATGGCGAAACAGTACATTCTGCCGAAGCAAACATCCATTAAGCCATCAGTGGATTCTTTGCTGTCTTTGCATCGCCAGACTTGTTGAACTTGACTGCGCTGAATGCCTGTCTTTGCAAAGCTCGAAAAGCGTCGAAGCAACACTATTTAAGCCGGAGAAGCAGTTTCGCACTAGTGTCATCCGTGCAAATGCAGGTGAATGCTTGGGCCGTTTGCCTTGTGCAGTCTTAGATTTCAGCAGTTTATTGCAGGCTGGCACTGAAAAGAGTTCGTTTGCAAATCACCTTCAGGGACTAGTGAGCCAGCGAGGCTCATCCCAGCAGCCATGTGTCGCTGTGATCCGTGGAGGCGCAGGCCCAGTCAGGGGTCAAGCGATTCCTGTTCAAGGCGCAGCTCTTGGAATTGGCACACGCTTGTTCAGGTTCCACCAGGAGAGAGGTCAGCGGGGCCCTGAGCGAGCTCGGCTTTGGCATGGGGTGCGCAGCTTGTCGCGTTGAGATCCGGTGTTGCAAGGGGTGCCTACGCATCCCAGGCGTCTTCACATGGAGGTGCAGCTCCAGGCCATCAGCAGAGCCAACTCTGCACTTCAGTGCAACCTGAATTGGATGACGCTGCATAGCCACCAACTTCAATGCAAGTGGCTCGGCTGCGAGTCCAGCTGCTTGTGCCTTGAGGCTGTTTTGGGAGGACTAGCTGGCCGCATCTAAGGCTGCACTGCGCCAATCAACAGCTGGAGGATTGTACCAAGCACTGCCATCAGCTCGCCAGTTGGTTCATCCAAACAGAGCAGCACCATTGGCAAGACATGTGCCCCGGTGCGAATCGGAGGGCCCCTAAGCCCAGCCAAAACAAGAAAGAAGGAGTCGAAAGGCTCTGACATAATGTTTGAAGGGTTCTGAAGGAAAGCAAGAGAGGAACCCGGCTACTCTGAGGATATGGCTCCAATCCTTACTTTTCCAGGGACAGTTTCCTTGCAGGACGACGGTAACTGTAGTGGAATCATATCATCCAGGTCACCAACGAGAGGCATGGTGTAAGGCAAGCAGGTTCCTTTTGCTGCAATTCAACCCATCTCTCATTTTCAGCAGGAGGGTGCTTGCACTCGTTGTGTCTAGCCTCGTTGTGCGGCCCGGGAATCTGCTGCCAATAGCAAGCTTCACTCCATTCTTGCAAAGCTTGCGCTTTGGGTCGCGCTCGCTGCCTGTCACGGGGAGACTCCAGACATGGTTGCAAATGAGTGCGGTTGTTCCTGCACGGACTGTGGGTTGCATGTTAATATGCGCACTTGAACATGTGTGTTCTTAAGCTATATTCCTCGAGAGACCACTGAGCCATGGTTTTGCCCACAGCCCAAGCTTAAGTCGCCACGCGAAGGTCTGCTGAACTGCCCAGCACGGGCATCAATAGCAACGAGAACGACAGCTGTGACAGTGACGACGGCACCGACAGTGGCGGCAGCACTTGCGTGCCCCCGGAGCAGTGCGTGCTTTTCGATGAGGACACCCAGGATGGAGACTGGGTTCTTATCCCCGAGGCGGGTTCTGAGTTCTGGGGTCCTCGCACCGTGGTTCTCACAAAAGGCTGAACAATCTAGGCGGTCAGCTGCCACCCCCAGGATGCCCATGACGAAGAGCACCAGCTTGGTGATGACTGCACTGCTCGGAGCCTAGATCGACTGTGGTGCCAGAGAACAGACATGCAAGCAAGCAGCGGCAGAATGACTCGCATGAGCAAGCTGATGCATAGCGTCCCCCCCCATGATCCAAAGGCTTTCGTTTGGTTTGCGAAGTCATACACCACGCCTTGCGAACTAATTAGACGAGATTCTGAGAGAGTTACCGCTCATGCTCTGCCTTGTCTTGACATCGGCAGATGCTTGGCTGACTCTGTTGCTGTTGTTTGACGAGGTGAATGTCAATCTGACGATGGGTTGTTTGACGAGGTGAATGTCAATCTGACGATGTCTTCCGAAGACCGAGATACCCCAAGACGAGCTTCTCGGGCGTTTGAGTTGCCGAGAAGCATCGAGAGGACGCAGCTAATCTCTGACGGTGAGTCTGAGCGACCTGTCTTGACATAGTACTGCCAGGGGCCACAGCACCAGTCGTTGCTGTTCACTCACCAAGCAGTGCTCAGCAAGGTTCAGACGATCACAAGGTTCGTCACAGGAAAGTGGTCTGCGAGAAGATCGGATTGCGGCAGCTTGCCAGACGGACTTCGAGGACTGCGCTGCCCCTTGCCCAAAGCATCCACGGCTTCTTACGTGACACACACACAAACGCTCACATATGCATGCATGGGATTGATGTTGCAAACGGAGTCGGGCAACAGGTCCTCTGTTCGTTGCCGGAGAGCTCTGCGACGATGTGTTCCGACCGCCCGATGGCAGCTCGGCGCTCAATGGCAGGTCAGCAGCAGCTGAGCGAGCGCGAAGAGATGCCAAGAGACGAGTTGTAATTCTGGCTCAAGACCTTGACGTCATAAACCCCCCCGGCCTCCACCGGTCTTATGTCTCCGACCCGGGCGTGGTTTGCTTTTAGCTCTCCCACACCTGAGAGGGCGATCTTCTTCAAGCTCTGGCAGGGCGAACCCAGTCTACATTCCTAAAGATTCTTTGGCTCGCGACCCCAAGCTGAACAAGTGCCGAGTCCATTGATACCCCATTGGAAAATCTAACAGATTGCTGGGCCCGTGTGCGCCTTCGACCCGGATTTCAGCGTGTGTGTGTGTGTGCAGTAGACCCTCAAAACTTGTACGCCTTAGACTCTAGTCAGACCCCAGCCCCCTCCTAGGCAACTGGGGCACCGCGCTTCTAGTTGAGGCCTTGGCCAAGCCAGAAGATGCCGATGGAAGCGTTTGCACCGACCATGGGAAGCTGCTGATCGCTGCTGGCGAGTCTGAGCGACCCTCCTGGACATGGTACTGCCATCGTAGTAGCAGTGGTCGTGGCCATTCCTTCGACCAGCGGTGCCCAGCAAGGTCCACAGGATCACAGAGTTCGTCGCAAGACCGTCCGCGAGAAGACGGTGCTGCTTCAGCTTGCCAGACGGGCGGCGAGAACCGCAGAGCCTCTTGTCGCAAGGTCATGGCAAGTTCCCTCACACGTGTGCTGTGAACTGATGCTGCCCAGGTCGATAGTTCGTTACCGGAGACCTCGGCGACGATGTGTTCCCACTGCCCAACGGCAGCCGGGCATTTAAAGTCATGACTGCAGCAGCTTCATGACGAGCGGTTGCCAGGAGACTGTCTGATCAACCCCGGGAGCTCGCAGGCACCGAGGCTGGCGCTGGGGAATGCACCCCCTCCGACCTCCATCTGCACCTCGGCTCCTATCAGCGGCCTGCTCGCATTCCAGCGCAACGTGTTTGCCACAAGCCTCAGGCCAAATTTGTTGCCTTACCTGAGCGCGGCTTGATTGCGAAGCGGCCAGTGGCGGGGCTGTCGACAAGATATTGCAAAGACGTTTTGTAGAGATTCTCTGCGCAGCAAAGGTGCGGGAGTTGCTGAACTGGCGCGTGGTTTCGCGACGCACCAGAAGCCCCGAGGCCTGCCGTCTGGTTCCTCCCTCCGTCCTGCTTGGTGGAAGATTTGCATGTGCTGCTACCAGGTCTTGATACAGCATGTGGCAGAGATGGGCAGCACAGACAGGCTCGGACGGGTCCTGTCACATTCAACAAACCGGGAGGCCGCCCTTTTGCAGCTGCAGTCATGACACCTCGCACTGTAGTGGCAAGTATCCGTTTCTTCAAACGTAGACGGATGACGCTTTAGAGACACCTGGGAAAAGCCAAGCCAACCTGCTCCGAAACAGTGGGTAAGCCCTGCACCACTGACAACACATCTTCGCCTTCGCATGGCGAATATGCTCGCCTTCCTCACCTCACTCCTAATCTGGCACTTTATTGAGTTGGTCCCACCCCCTCCAAGTAAAGTACAAGTAGTACAGTAGTAGTAGCAGTAGTAGTCGTCGTAGTAGTAGTAGTAGTAGTAGTAGTAGTAGTGGTAGTAGTAGTAGTAGTAGTAGTAGTAGTAGTAGTAGTAGTACAGTAGTAGTACAGTAGTAGTGCAGTAGTAGTACAGTAGTAGTAGCACAGTAGTAATAGTAGTACAGGGTAGTAGTACATCAGTGGCACAGTTCCAGTGCAATAGAACTGTATAAGTAGCGCAGCAGTAGTACCGTCGTAGTAGTCGTAGTCGTCGTCGTAGTAGTAGTAGCAGTAGTAGTAGTAGTAGTAGTAGTAGTAGTAGTAGTAGTAGCAAGAGTAGCAGCAGCAGCAGCAGCAGCAGCAGCAGCAGCAGCAGCAGCAGCAGGAGTAGTAGTAGTAGTAGTAGTAGTAGTAGTAGTAGTAGTAGTAGTAGTAGCTGAAGCCTGAAAGCCCCCTTATGTATAGATGCACAGGTGGAGCCCGTGTATGTTCAGGAACCTTGCCGCTGACTGCAGACGGATGGCTCAGAGGAGCCGGAAGACGTGTTGTCAGCATGCAGTGCAGCCGTAGGCATGCATGTGCAGAACCCGTAGAGCAGGCTGTAGGCCGTAAGTAGGTGTGCACAGAAGCCCTATGTTGCTTGCTTTGCTGTGTGAGGAAAAGTTTGAGGGTTTCGCCCGCGGTTCCATGGCGGTTGGAGGTCCTTCGGGGATCATCCGATAAAACTGGAACGATACTTCTGAGAAGTCGCATACGGGTTATGTCATCGTCAGCTGAAGGGCTCGGTGCGGATGATCTTCAGGTGATGAGCCCAAACGTTGCCACTGAGCAGGAAAGACTGCCGCAGTCCGCTGACGTGACATATGGGTCTGTGGGAGGGTTGGTGAACGGTGTGGTTCCGGCCTCTCCTCAGATTGCGACGCAACCTTCAGAAGTCAGTGCGGGGGAGGTAAATCCTTCAAGGTCAGAAGCAGCTCTGGCCACTCAGGAGCAGGTGGATGCTGGGCATGAGATCCAGTTGGCTGCTGAGGCTCCTGTAGTTGGTCAGTCTGGAGTTCAAGGACAGGGTCAGGCTGCACTGGCTGCAACAGTGGCTCTGGAGGACGGAAGTGTGCATGGTGTGAGTGCAAACATGGAGGTTCAGCAAGGGACTTCCTCCCTGACGGTGGTGCGTTGGATTTCGCGTTTGAACGACTTCCTAGCCAACCAGGGACATGCTGTGTTTGGTTCAGTTGGGTTTAATACGACGCCTACTCAGGGGACCCGACATGCAGACTTAGAGTCACGAGCCACACAGCATATGCGAGCACCACATGCCACCCCTACCAGAAGCCAGCATACAGCAGCAGGAGCGGATGATGGGGTTTTCACAACGAGCTCCATGGTTGTACGGAAGGGGTTCGCAGGCGCAGGAGGATTCGACTACGGGGTCTTCGGAAGTTCAAGCTGAAGTGCAACGGCAGTTGGAGGTGTTGATGAGGACGCAGTCAAGCCAGCTTGAGGAAATGAAGGATGAGCTCATGTTCCTAAGGGCTGAGAGGACTCGTTTGTTGAGTGGTCAACACGCTCAGCTACCAAGAGGTGACGATGGACCCCGGCGCCAAGGTGATCCACGTATGGTGCCACACGCCCAGCTACCAAGAGGTGACGATGGACCTCGGCAACAAGGTGATCCGCGTGTGGTGCAACAGGCTCAGCTACCAAGAGGCGACGATGGGTCTCGGCAACAAGATGATCCTCAGGTGTTTGTGCGAGCTCAACCGACAAGAGGAGGTGGCGGGCCCCAGCGTCTGGGCGAACTGGATGGACTTCAGCCTCCTGTTCATTCAGGGGATGTGCACTTGGCTACTGGGGTTGTTGAGTCGTCTGGTCGTCAGCCTCCGGGTCTTCAACATGTGGGTAATGGTAATGGTGGAGACATTGGAAAGGAATGTTCGTCAGCGCGTTGGTGTTGCTCCAAGTGATTCCCAATCCATGGCTGCACCTCGAGGTCCTCCTACAGTGTATGGTCCCAGCATAAGTGCAACTCAGTGCGAATCCGGAGGTGCTCAGGGCGATGTTCCTATTGGGCCTACAGTTGCCGTCCAAGGAGCCGAACCACTGGTGGCAGCGATGACACCGAGCGAAAGACTTCTGGAGAAACTCGCTGAGGGCATCCAACAGCTGCAAAGGGTTCAGATTGACCACCTCGAGAAGGCGGAGCGGAAGAAGGATGATGAGACTCCTGAGCAGTGTAAGCCTGGAACAGCGAGCTTGCCAATGTTGCCAATGCCGAATGGTAACGAGAGTGCGGTGGCTTTGCAGGACTGGATTGAGGTCATCGATGGTCCTCTTCGTGATGTTTCTGATAGCAGCTCGTGGTGGTGGGACGCTGTCAAGAAAAGGGCTCAAGAGAGCTACCAGAGATGGGTGGCTTCGGGGCCCTACGAGCGCTTGGCATTGAAGCCACCTACGGCGGAAGATCTGGAGAAGGGCCGCTACTCGAGGCTGAGTGCACGGACGGCAGGTATGATGCTTCAGGCCATGGCAGAATCAGTTCGCGCTGAGATGGTGGCACGGGCAATCACAAGATCTCCTGTGGCCCTGTTGTTCAGACTATACACGATGTATCAGCCGGGGGGCGAAAGCGAAAAGGCCTACATCCTCCAGTATCTGGTGACGCCGCCCAAAGCCCAGACCGCAGCTGAAATGGTTTCTGTTCTCCGACAGTGGGAAAGGATGCTTCTGCGGGCAGATAACCTGAACATCGCCAAGCCCGATCCTTCGCTGTTAGTTCGAGGACTGAACTTGTTGGTGGCAGAGCTGTGGGCCAAGGACCGGGATGTCACATTTCGAACTCAGCTGGTGAAGAGCAGACTGGGAGTGGATGTGAGTCCGACATGGGAGACGGCGCTTCAGCTACATCAACATCTACGAGCCGAAGCGGAGAACCTGGTGAATGGCCTTCCAACGACTCCGAAGACGGGAGCCTGGTGATGGGCAACGTGATCCAAAGCTACGACCGATGCAGGCGGGGACACCGACTCCATCAAAGCCTCCGAGTACGACTCCTACGCCAACGGGTACTACGACTCAGGGTGGTGGTGCTGCAGAGAAAAAGTGCAAGTGGTTCACCGAGCCTGGAGGGTGCCGACGAGGAGCCAGCTGCAAGTTCGTTCACTCGTTTGAAGGTATCTCCAAGAAGAACCGCTGTTATACCTGCGGCGCTGAAGGCCATGTGTCGAATGCCTGTCCAACGAAGGCGGACACTGGGGACATGAGACCAGATGGTCTGAAGCCGCGGCCCAAGCCAAAGCCGAAGAGCGCACCAACGACCCCTACGGCAAGGGATGATGCTGCTAAGGCTGGAACGGCAGCGGCGAGATCTATGACTGCAGAGCCAGAACCTCAGCCGTCGCCTCCGACGTCACCTACCACAACCACTGAGACCCAGTCCGCAGCGGCTACCGGTGAAGTGAAAGAGGCCTTGCGGGATGCTGCCCGAGCCTTGAGGTCTTTGATGAGTTCGGGTTCAACTACGGCGTCGTCGACTACTTCTACGCTTGAAGGACTTCAGCGACAGCTTGATGAGTTGAGGCTCAAGGCAATCAGGGTGGATGAGGAGGTTGCGGTCATGAAGAAGACTGAGCGGACTCCACTTGACGAGCGCGTGAACGACGACGCAATTCCAACCTTGATTGATTCCGGTGCCACCCACATCCTGAGACAACCTCGTGATGGTCAGGAGCTTGCAGCAGCCACTAAGGTGTCTGTCACCTTGGCCAATGATGAGCGACGTGATCTACTTCAAGCTGAGTCCGGAGCTATCTTGACAACTTCGCCGGGTACACAACCGATATTGCCAATGGCCGAACTGGTGAGTGCAGGTTGCGAGATCAGTTGGAAGCGTGGTGTCTTCAAGGTGATTCATCCAGTTTGGGGTGAACTGAGGACTTCGTTGCGCGGCGGGTGTTCGGAGCTGGCGCAGGAGCAGGCAGCGAAGCTGGTGAATGACATTGAGACGAAGAAGCTCAATGAGTTCAAGGAGGGTGTTTCAATGCTGAAGTCGAAGCTGGAACACTTGGCCCATGAGGAGAAGTTGCCATGGACGGGGTACGTGATGAGGTACCTTGTGAGTGGTCAGGCTAGAGACTAGAGACCTTTGGAAGGCGTTGCAGGGATCCTTCATGAAGTTTCTTCCAGAGCGACTTCTTGATCCTGTTTGTCGCGGTGTACGATTGGACGCAGGATGGGATCGCTTGAAAAGTTTGCCTTGTCCCAGGAGGATGCGAAAGCGGATGCTGGAGTCCAGAAAGTGGATAGTACATGTTCCGGGTCACCGAGACGACGTGCCTCTTAAGCCAGAGGCATATGGAGAGGATGCGGTGCTGGTGACGATCTCTGGAGAGCTTCCTCTTCCAGTCTATGAGGCTCTCTTATGGGGAGCGGCTACAGGGAGGATTGCTGCGGTTGTGGGATCTACTCCGGGAACATCTATGTGCAAGGAGGAGCAGTCGCTTCGTACAGCCAAGGTGTTGGGTTTGTATGTTGTGGGAAGACTGGCAAGATCCACCTCGAGAACAGGCTTCTTCTGGTCAGTTCCGAAATCGGGTGGTGAGGACTACGTGAGCAGGTTGCTAAAGGAGTTCTCTGAGGCCGCGTCGATGAACCAGCTTGACGTGAGCCGAAGTCCCTCAGAGGGACAGCCGAAGTTCACTATGATGGCCGTGACAAACTACCGTGTGAGGAGCCCTGATGTTCCAAGTCAGTCTGAGGAGGGGGCTGAGAAGGTCGTCCTTCCTGGGTGGTCTACAGCTTGGAGGCTCGAAATAGCAAGGGCTGTTCGGGAGGAGGAAACCAAGGACAAGTCGGTTCCAGGCTCGGGATCTCTGAAGGCTATGTCTCCGGAGCAGTGGAAGGAGCACGTTCGAGCTGGACATTATCCGGCCCGACGAGATTGCCTACAGTGCGTGACTCATGGTGCCACAGGACATCGGCATGCTCGCGTGGAACATCCTTCATTGTTCTGCTTGAATGTCGACATCACGGGGCCTTTCAGGACAACAGGAGAAGATCCAAGTGCTCGTGGTGATCGGAAAAAGGCTGCGAAGATGAAGTACTTGTTGGTCGCGAAGTTTACCCTGCCGAAGTCCTATGTTACGGGTGAGTTTGAGCCAACAGGAACGGATCCACCAGATGAGGAATTGGGCCACAAGGATCTGTTTGATGAAGAAGATCGAGGCGATGGTCATGATGTACCTACTGATGATCTGGTGGGTGACTTTCGAGATGAAGAGTTTGAGGCCGATCCCTGTGATGATGGGGGTGGTGTTGGCGATATTCCTTTGGATGTGAAGCCTCCAGAGAACGCAGTTCCAATGGACATCGAAGCACCGGAGGCCACCTATCTGTTGTTTGCGGAGCCGCTCCTCAATGACAAGGGAACATCTATAGCGTCGGCGATTCAGTCGATCGTGTTGTACCTGCAGAGCTTGAACATCCCTGTGCTGAGGTTTCACAGTGACAGGGCGGCACAGTTGACCTCGAGGCCTCTTGTACAATGGCTTCATCAGCAAGCTATCAGGACGTCTACCAGTACCCCGAGTGTTCCTCAAGAAAATGGTGCTGCTGAGAGCGCGGTCAAGGAGCTGAAGCTTTCTACAAGGAAGATTTTGTCAACGTCGGGTTTGGACAAGGGATTTTGGCCGGTGGCAGCGAAGGCAGCTGCTTCAATGCACAGGGCGAGGGTGTTGAAGCAAGTTTCACGGATGATGGCGAGTTTTGGGGCAAAGGTCTTGGTGAAGAAACGGAGGTATGCAGCTTCTGGTGCTCTGATCAGATTGGAGTTCGATGAGCGGTGGTCGGAAGGCATCTACTTGGGACTTGGGTCTTTCTGATCAAGTGGCGAATGGACATCTTGTCGACGTGGACGGGATCTTTGCTCACGCAAGGAGTGTGAGGGACAAGGCGAAGCTTGTGGACGCAGCGGAGGACTACGTGAAGGATGATGCAAGGCCACTTGAGTTTGAAGGGGATGCAGAGCCTCCTTTGAGGAAAAGGAGAATTCATGGGAAGTCATCGCCTCGGGTTGCTATGTTGGACGGTGAGTTTGGTCCGGAGCTCTGTGATGATGAGATTCCAAGCGACTATGAGGAGGACTTTGATGCGGCCAAGATTCCCCGTGAACAGGATCAAGATGTACAACCTCGCGTGGCAGTCCTTAGTCAGCCGATGAACTCAGGACCGTATGATGATGATGTACACAGCGATCAGGAGGATCTACAGAATCCTGAGGACTACGCTAAGGAGATCATCTATTCCGAAGAGGATGTCACGGAGGAGGTGATTGAGAAGTTGTTCGAGTTGCTTCCAAATCAAAGGTTGCCACGACAGACTGAGGACCATGGTTCAGAGGGACTTTCTCCAAAGGCCTGGGCTTCGGGAGTATACCGACATGGTGGGGTGCTGGGAGTGATCAAAGGAGTTTCCCTATGCAGCCAGGTTGGTGAATCAGTTCATTCGTACAGTGCTTGGGGCGTCGGCTACATGGTCTACTTTTTCCCTTCATCGGAACCTCAGTGTGAAGAGACATCGAGACTCCCACAATGCCCGCGACGAGTTGTCCTACTTGATCCCTATCAGTGATTTCAGACAAGGTGGTCTTTGGACACAAGCAGATATTGGTGAAGTCATTGGCGATGATGAAGTGGTCATTGTGGATGGGAAGCGTGGACGTGTGAAGCCTTTGCAGTCCGAGGAGGGGACTAAGGAGGTGGTGTCATTCAACCCAAGGCGGTGGCATGCTACGATGCCATGGACTGGCGATAGACTGGTGTTGGCGGTATACAAGGTTCGTGGGCTGAACAAGATCAAGGCCGCTGATGAGGACGTTGCGTTGGACTTGGGGTTTCCTTTGCCGACAAATGACGCGGAGAGTCCAAGAATGTGCAAACTCCTTGGTCAAGAAGGTGAACAGCCTGGTCCGGAACCACAGGAGGAAGTCGAGGTTGAGCTGGAGCCAGTTGAGGATTTTATGTACATCCGCATGTCTGAGGAGGAATGGAGGACCACGATTGAGCGGTACGGCGCGGATCACTATGTTGCAGAGATGGCTACGAGATGGCGTCGTATTGAGCCGGAGGAGGGCAACTTGAACTCAGTGATTCCAGCCGCCATTGCAGCGGACATCGACAGGGATTGGGTCAATGCTCCAAGTGGGACGTATGCTGGGGACAAGGGACAAGGACTACGCGGATCCCGGACTATGACCCAGAAAGGCTAAATTCGAGCTTTCTCAAGGCGTGCAAGATCTACAACATGGTCACCAGTCGCAGACGGGTGGTGGTTCATCAAGTCCCGCCTGCAGATCAGCGCCATGCATGGAGAGGTCAAGAGGAACAAGGACCGCCTGATCGTGATCACAGGGGTAGGGTACCCTTCTTGGCAGTAATGTCGGTCAATGACTCGGGAGGATTGTTGCAGTTCGTCGAAGTTGATGAGGAGGAGCTGGGCAATGACGAAGCTCGGATGATGAAGGCGGCTACTCCAGAGACCCTGTACACCCCGAACATTGAAGAACTGTTGGCTTCCGTCTCTGCCGAAAACCCTCTGAAGGTCACCCACACTGTTGATCCTCGTGAAGTACTACCCGTTGTGGAAAGATGGATCCCAGCCATGAAGGCTGAACTAGATGCCCTCGAAAAAATGGCTGCTATAAAGAGATGCACTGGGAAAGAGGCGGAAAGGCTTCGCAAAGACCCAAACGTGATTGTGGTGCCAAGCAAGCTGGTGTTTACACTCAAGCCAGGCCTGGAACCTGGACAAGTTCGCCGCAAAGTCAGGGGTGTTGCGTGCGGAAATTTTTCTGGGGAGACAGCCGAGGAGCTTGGTAACGTATATTCAGCTGGGGCCACAATTGATCTGGTGAGACTTTGTTTGGCAGAGGTCAATGCAAACCCAGGCTGGATTGCAGCGACGGACGACGTGAAGACAGCTTTCCCACGAGCCCCGATCCCAGAGTTGCCGAATGGCCGAAGGTATGCTATGGAAGCGCCGAGGGCGATGATTCGGGCCGGCTTGGCAGAGCCGGGAGAGTTGTGGTGGGCAACCGCTGCAGTATATGGGTTTCAGAGGAGCCCGAAATGGTGGTCAGAAAATAGGAATGCTACGACGGCAAAGGCGAGATGGAGTTCACCAAGGTCTGGATGGATGAGGATTGTTCCATGCGTGACGGACGAGAATCTCCATAAGCTGATTCAGGTCGATGACACGGGCCAGGAAAGGATTGTCGGCTACATTTTGTTCTATGTCGATGATACCCTTGCAGTTGGACCCCCGGACTACGTTCACAGTTTCTACGACTGGCTGGAGGCTACTTGGGAAACCAGTGGACGTGAAGTGGTTTCAAAGGACACTGTCGTTCGCTTTCTCGGCTTGGAGCTTTCTCTTCAAGAAGATGGAAGAATGAGGGTTGCCCAACGAGGTTACGTAGATGAGCTCTTGAGGTCTCAAGGAGTGGGCTACGGATGAGGTTCCAGCAGATCCAGATCGCAGTCCCGCTTTGATCAAGGAGGCTCAGCAGAGGTGCGGTGAAATCCTCTGGACGACCCAGAGGACTCGTCCAGATGCTTCGTACGCTGCGATGATGATGGCCAGATTGACGACGAGATGGCCAGAGAGATCCATTCAGATCGCGAAGAAAATCCTTGCCTACTATAACAGCACGAAGGATGCCGCGTTTATCATCGAGAAGGAGCAGCCGTCCAAGCTGGTGATGTTCAGTGACGCCTCACACTCTCCGGCGGGGGCAAAGTCCATTTCAGGAACCTTGGTGATGTGGAAGGGACTACCCATATGCTGGCGAGCGGAGAACCAGGGACTGACGGCGTTGAGTAGCGCCGAAGCTGAGCTTATTGCTTTGAGCGAAGGGGCACAGCTACTTCGTTCCGTGAAGACGACCCTGGAGGACATGGGCATCAAGCCAGAGATGTCAGAGCTTCGGGTCGATGCAACGGCGGCGATTGCTGTGGCGAGCTCAGGTGGGAGCTGGCGGACAAGGCACCTACGACTACGTGAAAATTGGCTGGTTGAGCTCGTGAACTCCCAAGAGTATGTTCTGATGCACCAGCCGGGAATTGAACAGTTGGCTGATGGGTTGACAAAGCAGTTGGCTTCGGATCGTGCCTGGAAACTACTGCAGGCGTGGAGCTTCTACAAGGGTGGCACTCAGCCTGAAGTCAAGAAGGTGAAGATCGCAAAGGTCGATGGTGAGTGGGAATCCGCAGCAGCCTCCGCAGCAGCACAAGCCACCATACCCTGCACAACAGCCATAAGCAACCAGCATGAAGGGACCCTGAGTAGGTGTACCAAGGTTCTAGTGGGGTTGGGGTTGGTTGCTGGAGCTTGGGGAAGTGACACTGGGAGCCATGAGATGTACACTGGTGTGGATTCAGAGCATGAGCTTTGGGTTGCAGTGTTGTTGGTGATGGTGACCACTATTTTTTCTGGGAGTGGAGCAAGCGGGCTGCTGGGGGTGTCAAGAAGGCAGTTAAGTTGAAGATGTTTTCGTCGACTTCTACACCGAGGTTGTCCAAGGCCGAAGGGAAGGAGCTGTTGATGTTTTTGGGCTTGGAGGAGCGATCAATAGAGCAGGAGGCGAGGCTGAATGCTTTGATAGGCCGCTACCAGGTTCAAGATCGAGCACTTCCAGGCCAGGATGGGACTACAGGACCTACAGTCAGGGGACGAACTGCTTCGACTACGAGTTCTTCAAGGCCTTCGATTCCAAGTACGGAGAGGTTTCAGCCTGAGCGCTGGAGCAGAGCAGTACAGACAGATCCGGAGCCTGAGCTGCCAAAGGGATCTATCACGACTTCTACAGTGGATCCGACGATTCGCTATGTGACACAGCCGTGGGAACATGATCTGTTCGTGAGTCCGAATGGAGATCGCATGCACTTGCGACCAGACTGCCATGGACTGCGCAATGCCTCGAGGACAGCTCGGAAACCCATGTGTCAGTATTGTCTGAATGCCTGGCGAAACCATCCCGACAACATACGAGGATGAACCACAAGCTTTCAGGCAGCGATGGAATGTGATGGCTTCCCTTGCGGGAGCATCAAGGAGGGGTGCTGAAGCCTGAAAGCCCCCTTATGTATAGATGCACAGGTGGAGCCCGTATATGTTCAGGAACCTTGCCGCTGACTGCAGACGGATGGCTCAGAGGAGCCGGAAGACGTGTTGTCAGCATGCAGTGCAGCCGTAGGCATGCGTGTGCAGAACCCGTAAAGCAGGCTGTCGGCCGTAAGTAGGTGTGCACAGAAGCCCTACGTTACTTGCTTTGCTGTGTGAGGAAAAGTTTGAGGGTTTCGCCCGCGGTTCCATGGCGGTTGGAGGTCCTTCGGGGATCATCCGATAAAACTGGAACGATACTTCTGAGAAGTCGCAGACGGGTTATGTCATCGTCAGCTGAAGGGCTCGGTGCGGATGCTCTTCAGTAGTAGTAGTAGTAGTAGTAGTAGTAGTAGTAGTAGTAGTGGTAGTAGTAGTAGTAGTAGTAGTGGTAGTGGTGGTAGTGGTAGTGGTCGTGGCACCGTGGTGGTAGTAGTTGCGTGAGGGTTTGGTCTTGATGTTCCGTATAATCGCTCACCTCACCGAGCTTTATGTTGTGATGTGACGCCCACGATTGGATAATGACTCCCGTTCCCAAAGCATTCACCCTCGGTCCGCTTTTGCTTCTCGCACTGCTGGTCGAGGTGTCTGTGCAAGGGGGCAACACACAATGGCTGGCAACTAGCACGCAAGTGTACGTATGCTAATCGATTTACTTCAAGCTCTTTGAGCTTTCGGCCTTGAGCCCAACGTTCGCCGGAGTCAACATTGGATAGATCATGTGGCAGCACAAGGCTCTCCACATGTCTCTCATAGGTCCCTGGCCCTAGTACGGTAGCGCAGGGCTCACCGTACGCCGCGTGAAGAAATTGCACTAGGCTTCGAGGTCTCTTCGCACCCCCCATGAGTGAAGCTTTGAGCTTTACTCAGCCATAGGAAGAGAGTCGCAGGACCTGAAAAGAAACAAAATACTCGACGGCGATCGTCTTAGCATTGTGTGTTAAGATGCCCAGTTAAACCCTGCGGGAGACATAGCTGCGTCGACTGCGATCCCCTGTTTCAGTGAGAAATGAAAGGATGCATTCATCGAAGACATATGCGCGAAACGTGGTGCATTCAGCCATGTCCAGCGTGTGAAGTGGTAATCGACGTGGTCGGCAATGCGCACATAGAAGCTCACTCATTGTAGTTACGGTAGTCCCTGTCATATTGGTATCCTGAAGATGATTCTTTAGACCGCCGGTCATAAGCTCGCTGATTGCGTTGCCACCGTTCTTGTTGTCGTTGCTGCGGAGGAGGAGGAGGCCCTCGGGGTTCTGGAGGATTCCGAGGTCGTGCGCCGGCTTTGGCCCGACGTTCTGCCTCTACTTCGGCGGCTTCCTCGTGAGTGACGGGTGTATCCATGATGCCTCTTTGCCCTTCCCGAAGATAGCTTGTAGGGAAATGATTGATGGCTAGGGCATTCCTGGACTGAAGGGCTTGCATTCTGCTGCACGTTAGCTTGTTGATATACCTGGCCTGCTTTTGAATGTCCATGTCCACCATCAAAAACAGGAGAGTTCGTCAGCAATGTCCAGGACCATGCCTCATGACAATACCACAAGGGCCACAAGGGTCAACGCATAACACATGCCTGTACGTGTGCTGGTGCACCGGTTGTAGCAATGTAAATTGACTGTAGCCGGTGACCTTGCCAATGATCTTCGACAACATTGCGTAGCAGCTGGAAAGCATCTGTGTCGCCTCTTCATTCTGGTCGTCACGCATGTGAAAACGAGGATCGAAATGTTCCCTCCGATGTCCAAGTTGTACTGCTCCCCTGCTCGGGATGGGCTTAGCCGTGTCCCGCACTTCATTCGTAGCTTCGGCGTCCGCTTGGCGCTCCACGCGCAAGGTAGCGGTTTTCCAGGCCACCACGACGCCGGCAGCCTGTGCCCGTAGCTTTAGCGAAGCTGACGGGTCTATCGAAAAAGAGTCTTTTAGCATCTGCTTCAAGTCGGCTTCGTCCGTAGCGGAAGCAGCGAACTTGGCGATGCTGTCGATACCGTTCTGGTATTGCTCGCACTTTATCTCGTCTGACACCTTGTGGTGCACTAGCAGAAATCGTAGCTCGGAGCCACCTAGCACCAGCTTTTTGGCTAGCGCTTCTGCATCAGCGGCCGTGGTGGCAGGAAAATTTAGCAAGGAAAAAGGTTCTGCAATATCGCTAGAACGTAGCTGTGCTGTAGAGCGTGTGAGAGTGTGCTAGCAAAATCGAGGTAAGAGCTGTAGCGGCGCGGTCGGGCGTCGGCCGAGCTTAGCATGTGGCCCGCCCCCGGCCCCGGCCCCAACCCTTTCCCCCGGCCTCCTGCTAGCGGGCGGTCCTCCTTCGTCTCACTCTAGCGCTCCCCTTCTTTCTGGACGGACAGAAGCTACCTACTACCTAGCACGACTGCAGAACATGTAGCATGGCTGGGCAACCTGTAGCGCCTGCTTAGCGGCTCCACTGCGTGGTCAGCCTCTTTTCCTTCTAGCCGTGGCCCCGGCTCTCGGTTGTAGCGGGGGCCGCTTTGCTGCCCCATGTAGCGACGACCGCCCGCCCTGCTAGTCTTTGCAGCAATCGCAGAGGTGGGCGTCGTGGTCGTCTACCACATTCTGCGATTGCAGGGTCTGTGCCTGCAGGAAGGGTAGACAATAGCGCAACGAAAAATAGCGTTGTCAGGGTCCCAATGCCCTATCGCTGTGCGTATAGCGGCTCGTCCATGGGGTCGAAGTAGCATCCCCTTGGCAGCAGTTCAGTAGCGATCTTCAAGGCCCGGGAAGAAGTAGCGGGGGGGGCTGCAGACTAGCTGGCGGTCCGCCTCCCCAAGCTCCACCACGTCCGCATTGCAGCGGCGTTCCAAACAGCGCGCTTGGGTAGCACTCCTTTGCCTTTCCCCTTAGTTGGGCCCCTGTGCGCCTAGTGATTTGTTCCAGGAGCCTAGCGGCCACAGGTCTCTGTCGATAGCGGCCCAGGTCAAGTCTAGCGTGAACTGGCCTTTGCCCTGTGGCTTAGCGTTGGCCGGGACGGTGTAGCGCGTGCCTCGGCAGAAGCTAGCGGAGGGCGAGATCAGATACTGCAGTGCCCACTTTCTCAGTTACCGCAATACCCCGAGGAGATAGCCAAGTTCACAACCCGATGTATCTTGTGCGCGCAGATCATCAAGGTCACCGGTCATGTGAAGATACATTGGCAATCCACTCACAAAGAAGCGTGGAATCAGGCGCAGCAGGATGCTTCCTCCAGTGCACGCAGCCTGAAGGTATCCTTCAAGAGGCCTTGTCAATATTGCGGGAGCGCAGCTAAGCATGGAACTACGGACTCCACCCATCATGCCACCAAGTGCTCGCCAATGTTCCAGGTCTTGGCAGCTAGAAAACTCCATGCGGATGGTGTACTTGAGCAGCAGCAACACCAATATAAGACCAAAGAACGTACAGGCATTCTTGCTCTCCTGTGCCAGAAAGTAGAAAGCAAGCCCGACAATCGTGGGGAGTTGGTGCCTCAGCAGCGACTTCAAGCAAATGATGCACTTACGACCTCTACCACCACTCACTGTCATCCTCAGCCTAAACAGGTACCGGCGATGGCAGCCGAAGCCTCAACTGTACGAGGCCCGGAACAGCACGAGGAGAGTATAATGCGGGTGAGACTTCGTAATCCACACAACCTGTGCTACATGAATGCTGGTACGATTGCTATGGTTCATGCACTACAAGGTACTGATGTGCCGAGAGCTCTTCAGCTCCTACAAGACATTGTGCTGGGCGCTCAGGACATAGAGATCACCTTGTCCACGCACTTTGGCCTGCGTAATCTGTTTGCTGGGTGGAGCCTGGACAATAGGCAGAGGGACGCGGCTGAGTTCACTCAATACGTGCTACACAAGGCCGGTTATGTGCCGGTATTCTGGGAGGAGAGAGTTATGGGTCGTGGCGTTCACCAGGTTACTGACGCCGGCGGCGGAATGCTGTTTATGGACCTGCCCAACTCAGTGTGATCTTCAAGAGCTTGTGAGCGCGTGGTCCGACCAGGCACACACAACTGCGCTAGTATCGGTGCCCGAAAGGGTAGTGGTGCAGCTGGGCAGGTTCCCACATCGCGGCAAGTCCCACGTTCAGGTTCGGTTCCATCAGCAAGTGCGGCTGCCTATTTCCACGAGCGGTGTTGATTGTCATTGGGAAGATTTTCACGCAGTGGCAGGTCTGGTTCACTATGGAAACAGTCCCGACTCTGGAGAGCAGAGGGAAGCTGGTGGCTGACTGATGATTCTACGGTTGCAGTGCCCTGTGAACCTGGACCGGAGCTTCGCAGGGGGATCTATGCAGTCTGGCTCAAAAGAGGACCCATTCCCGACGCAGGGAACTAGATCACGATCCTTGGGACAGGGTGGCGGAGCAGCTGGACATTGCCATGGAGCAGGAGGAGGAATTGAGGATTTGGCAGGCCTTCAAGCAGGCGCCCCCTACGGATACAACGTGGAAGAAGGAGGAGGAAGATGAGCTGGCCGCGCTTCGCATGCTAGTAAATCAGCTGGCCAAGCTTTGCCTTCGACACGAGGACTCGGTGAACATGTGGCGGGCCGAGAGCTCCTTCGTGTTGTTCGTGCGGACAGGGATCCCTGGAAGCGCCGTCCTTGTTTGCCGCCAAAACGGCGTGGCAAAAGCTACGCGAGGAAAGCCCGGAGAAGGTGAGGCGACCCGTGCGCAACATCCTCTTCAGCTGCTTGCTTGGTCAAGGAGATGCACGACAGGTTGACGCTTTTGCGCAACGATGCGCAGCGCCGATCCAGCATGGAGAAGCTTGGATGGTTGAAGGGCGAGGACTTTCAGCGCCTGCGTTGGGACCCCAACCTCAAGCGGAATGTCAAGGACGAGGAAACCTCGGTGATCTCCTACGAGGACGTGCTAACGGTGCTGCAGTCGATGATGCAAAGGAGCAACATGGTGGAGGCCTTGCTCCGATTCCACCCTACAAGGCCGCTGGCGGAGCAGATGCAGGAAGGAACGGTGACATTCCTGTTGCAGTTTTCGCTGCATAATGAAAGCGGCTCCAGCTGTATGCTGACATGACTCAGCTGTGCCACTGTGGTTCCACAATGGTCTGTGGCATCGAGATCAAGAAGGAGAGGAGCAGTCGGAGCCAGCTGGCAAACCAGATTAGCCGCCTCCTCGGCGATATGTAGTCGGGTGCAAGCCCTGGATGGACCAGACTGGGGCCGTGGATCGACGCGCTTGGCACTGTCGGTGCGGCGTCGAGTGTTTTGACAAAACAAGGGAACAATCTTCAGCTCCCGGGGGTAAGTGTCTGGAAGTCGGCGTACAGCTGGACGGATGACTGCCCCGCTCAGTGAACGTTTCTCTCATTTTGCCGGTTGGCCACAAAAGCTGCGCCAGCCGTTGAGGGACCTTCCCAGTCACAAGGCATGCCGAAGGAGCAGTCTGAAAAGTTCGATGTCACGCAAAGATGGCCTAGCTGCTTGAAGATTTAAATTTTGCAGAACAGCGAGATTCGTGCACGCTGAGGTATCCATCTATCTCTGGAGATCGGCTTACTTACGCTCCATCCTCAGCATCTACTGCGCCCTGGTTTGAGTTGCCTCCGAATACATGTGTTCGCGAGCTTCTCATGACTACATGGCCGTGCTCGGGCTCAGCAATGTGCGAAGGGGTTGAGCCTATGGATGTGCGACTACAATGAGGGGACTGCATGCGTTCTTCCGCTCTAAAAATGATCGTGTCTCGAGGTGCTACGGCCGAATGGCCCATGCGCAAGGATGACACGCACAACTCGAGATTGCTTGGCAGCATGATTGGCCCAAAACTGTTCTGTGAGAGTGTAGGCCCCCCAGCTAAATTATTTCACTATGGTAGCGGTGTAAGTGAAAGACGACGTGCGAGAAAGCTGATTGAAGATGGATCCGCAAGATCCGTCAACACCTGCTGGGGCACCGAGTGTAGCTCAGTTTTTGCAGCAAGCGGGCATTACATCGCAAGAGGAAGTGGCCAATCGATTGTTGGCCATGCAGCAGCAGATAGACAATCAGGCTCAACAGCAGCAGTCGCAAGTGCAGTTTCAAGAAGCTGTTGCGACGATGCGAGCTTTGCAAGCTCAGCTCAGTGATGCTATGTCTAGAGTGCAGGCGGCAGAGCAAGAGAGGAGAGATGCATTGAGGGTTGCAGCAGCGGCAGTAGGCAGTGATGCAGGCAACTTTCAAGGAGGCATCGTAGATAGCAGGGGCGTTGGTCAGCCATTCAAGTACAACGGTGGGGCTGATCAAGATTTCAGCGAATGGAGTCACAAAGTCACCACGTACCTGAAGGCCAAGTTCGGCTTTGAAGTAGAAAAGGCTTTGAAGTGGGCAGTACAGCAGCGAAAGACCGTTGTGGAACGTCTCCCAGGGGGGGCGCTTGCCAGCACAGACGGCCGCCAGATTGCGTTTGATCCTGTCTACGGAGAGCAAGCAGATGAAATGGACCGCATTCCCAATCTATCAAAGACCGTCGTTGGCATTTACACTTACCTGATCGCCTTTACAACAGGAGATTCCAACAAGATTGTGCGCAATGCCGGGTCCGATGCTGGATTGGAGGCCTGGCGACGGCTCCACAATGAGTATGACCCAACCTCGGCGATGCGACGCGTCACCATTCTGGGTCTGGTTCAGAATCCTCCCAAATGCGAAAAGATCGAGAACTTAGGCTCCGCACTTGAGGACTGGTTGGCCAAGAAGCGCCAGTACGAGGAGTTCACAGACCAGCGAGGAAGGCCATGTCGCATTTCAGATGACTCCCTCATGGCAGCCATGTACAAACTCATGCCTACATCCTTGGAGCAGCAGGTCATGTTCCATTCAGATGAGCACGACAGCTTTGAGGATCTCTATGATCGTTTGGTGGCCTACGCGTCAACGAAGCATTCGTTGAAGATGACGGACAAGCCTGTGGGATCTCGAAAGGCTGAGACCGCAACACCGATGGACGTTGATGCTCTTGTCCCGAAGGGCAAGGGGTCGTTCAAAGGCAAGTGCAACAGCTGTGGTCGACCAGGCCACAGAGCGGCTGACTGCCGCGCTCAGGGGGGAGCTGGTGCAGGCAAGAGCAAGTCTTCAACGACCCAGGTGCAGTGTTTTGCTTGTGGTCGCTACGGGCACTTCAGCTGGGAGTGCAACAGCAGCAGCAGCAAAGGCAAAGGCAAAGGAACAGGAGCAGGACAGGGCTACGAGAAGGGAGGTGCCAAAGGAGGAAAGGACAAGACCAAAGGAAAGGGCCAAGGAGGAAAGAAGGGAAAAGGCAAAGGGAAGAAAGGAGGTTTCAGTGCAATGGAGTGGGAGGAGCATGAAGGATGGGGCCAAGATGAATGGGACGGCTGGTGGTCCTCATCGTGGAGTGAGCAGCCGGCGTCCGAACCTCCAGCCAAGGCCGACCAGCAAGCAGGCGGCATTGGAAGCCTGGACTTGAACCACCTCGAGTCCCTTGCAGAGAGCGTGACGAAGATGAGCTGCAGCAGCGTGGAGTCTTACAAGGTCCAGTGGAGAGGCGCAGAGTGGTTGAAGCTCAACTACGATTCAGGCGCTGCTACAACTGCAATCCCGGATGAGCTCATCGAAGGGCCTTTGGAGGCTCGTGGAGAGTTCATCGTTGCATCCGGCGAGGAGATCCCCAACTTTGGCCGCTTCAGAGTCCCGGCAGTGGATGCCAACGGCAAGAGGAGGAGTTTTGCAGCTTACGCTACGAAGGTTCACAAGCCACTCGGCTCAGCTGCTGAGTTCAGCAGCACCCATGACTGTGTGTTGTGGGCTGAAGGCGGCGCGTTGATTCCGAAGAACAGCGCGGTTGCACTTGGACTTCGCAAAGAATACTATCGCCTCAAACATATGTATGGAGATTGCGATGAGATCCCCTTGTACCGCGAGGGCAACCTCTACAACTTGTACCTGAAGCAGGATGGTGTGCCTCAGCAGCTCAGTCCTTTGCAGGAAGCGTCTTCTTCGTCCGGGGCCTCGGCCGCGGACGGTCGTCAGTCGGGAAACGGCCGGCAGGCGAAGGAGCTGTAAGGCCGAACACAGAACAAGGAGCACAGGAGCCTTCTGATGAAGACCATTGGAAGGTAGAAGGAGACAACAAGCTAGTCAGATACCATGTTTCACTGCGGCGTTCCCTTTTCTCGCCACACCAAGCAAGCAGCATCCCGGTGAACGGAGATCTCATTTTGGGATCCCGAACGACGGAGGCGATCTTTGAGGACGGCTCTGTTGAGACTGTGGAGGACGATTGGACAACACGAAGATCAGCCAACAGACGTCTCAAAGCACGATGGTTCGGACGCACGATTTTCACATTCAGAAGAGAACAAGCCGAAGCAGCAGCAGCTGAGAGGAAGCAAGGCCTTGGGTGGCCGACCGAAGAAGAGGAGCGTGCTGCAGGAGGAGAAGCCGCGGACAGTGATCCGCCTCATGAGGAGTCTGAGGAGTTTCGCAAAAGCAGAGCTGCAGCAGAGCCAACGCCGGAACAGAGAGAGAACCATTTCTTGGAGAATCATGCCGTGTATCGCCCGTGGTGCGAAGTGTGTGTGAAGAGCCGCGGCCTTGGAACCCAACATAGGAGGGCCTTGAAGAAGGAGGCCACTGAAAGTTCAGAAGGCCCGCGCATCTTCTCTGACTACTTCTTCATGTCTACAGATGAGGACAGCGTTCCCATGCTGGCCTTGAAGTTCAGTCGTTCGAAGAGGATTGCCGCCACAGCATTGCCTCGCAAGGGCATCTCAGAGCTGGGCTGCAAGTTCATGTCCAATTTCATCAAGATGACAGGTGTGAAGCGTTTTGTCAATTTTTCTGACGGGGAGCCGGCCATGAAGGCTCTGAAAGAGGAGTCTGCGAGGAAGGTGGCTGAAGTCGAGGCCATTCCTCGCGAGTGTCCTGTCGGCGACCATCAGAAGAACGGAGAGATCGAGTCTGCCGTTCGAGAGCTCAAGCGTCAAATGCGAGCAGTGAGGATGAGCTTGGAAGGCCGCCTCGGGCGAGCCTTAGCAGATGACGATCCGCTTTTGATGTGGATCCCCACGTTCGCAGGCGATTGCATTGCATTCCACCGCAGGGGTGCAGATGGCAAGACACCGTGGGAGAGAGAGACTGGCCGAAAGTGGCGTCGCCCTTGTTTGGAGTTTGGTGAGAAGGTGATGATCAAGGAAGCTTACGACAGAAGCAGTGGTCCAAAGAGAGACTGGCAAGCGAGGATGATACCGGTTAGGTATGTTGGGCATCATGCACGGGACTGGTGCGGTCATGGGCCTCACCTCGGAAGGCGTGAAGTTTGGCACAGGTGTGAGCAGACTGGCAGCTTCAGAACGTTGGAGCGTTGAGGGCCTTGAGGAGCTTCGTGGCCTGCCTTGGGACCTACAGCCGCGTCTGCGAGAGGCACGGGCAGTCGTTGGTGCAGAAGGTGTTTCAGTTCCTCGCTTTCCGTACCTTCCGTCGGGGAGCCCAGCACCGCGATCGTTTTATGTGACGCGCGAAGATGTGAAGCCAGAGAAGTACGGCTACACTGGTGGATGCAGGTCCTGTGACAATATCATGAGGACTGGGAAGAGCGACGTGGGGCACAACAGTGAGTGTCGGGAGCGAGTTTTCAGGCTTATGGAGCGTGACGAGAACATTCGTGTCAAAGAATACCACAACAGGGTTCAGGAAGCAGCAGCTAAGCAGCCGCAAAAGCCACAGCAGCAAGCAGCAGCCACAGCAGAAGAGCGGCAGCTAGAGAGCTCGACTGAAGAGGTTGAGAGCAGGAAGCGAGAGTCTGCTTCTGGCGAGGTCCCTGAATCTCCCAGTAAGCGTCCTGTGCCTGCTTCGCAGTGGGAACAGGAGGGGCACGGCCGGTATCGCAAGCGTCAGGCAGAGATGCCTGCAGAGGTGCTGCAAGTTAGAGTTTCGGAATCGGTGCCTTCGGAGGTCACAGCAGAGCCTCCGGCAGCTCAGATTGCAGTTGAGGCTTCGGCACCTGCTTCGGCGGAGTCGGGGCCAGCTTCAGTGGAGGATTTTTTGAAAGAAGAGGCTGCAGACATTGATTCGCTGGTTGCTTACGAGGTCCTGGGTTCCACGGTTGAGTTGGGCGAGCAGAAGAACGAACTCATCGCTGCAGCTTCGGAGCAAGTGCGCAAAGTGTATCAGCATGAGGGCATTTCTTTGAGTTCACTAGAAGTGAGGCAGATCGCAGCTCTACAAGTTGGGATTGCTGGTTGTCGCGTCCGAGAGATTTTTTCTCGTGACGGCCTGTCTCGAGCAGCTCCGCATTTTGGGCTGAGGCCAGGCTTTGTGCTAGACCTCACTGGGCCTCGTCCCTCAGGACCCAGTGCGGGCAAGCAGTGGTGTTTGGACAAGGAGGAGGACACAGCAGAGCTACAGCAGTTGATTTCGGATGAGCGTCCGTTGTTGGTCACAGGCAGTTCCAGGCATGATTTGTCTCAGCTGCTTGGCACGAGGCCGCGCGGAGGACCAGAGCAGACAGCATTGAGGACAGAGAAGGCTCAGAAGCAGTTCAGGGCTTGTGTCCGGTTTTACCGGAAGCAACATGAGGAGCAGAGGTCTTTCTTACACGAGCATCCGGCTGGCGCGGCAAGCTGGCAGGATCGGGACATGCTGGCGCTACAGAGCTTGCCTGGCGTGTATACTGTGGAAGGACCGACGTGCTACTGGAATCGTTCAGCCAATTCTGGAGGCAGCGGCATCTTTAGATCCAAGACGAGATTCGTCACGAACTCTCGTTTCCTAGCAGAGTCTTTGAGGAAAGGTGGTTGCGACTCACCTCAAGGGCCATGGCGACGGCAGCTAGACTCTGTTGAAGGCCTCGCGGGCCTTAGCATGTCTGGCCAGCCAAAGTTGGTGTGCTCAGTGCTCACAGGCTTGCGGCAGCAAATGACGCAGGATGGACACATCAGCGATTTGGATTTCAAGTACGCGGGCCCTGTTCCCTCGCAGCCCACTTTCGAGGCTGACAATGAGGAGCTTCAGGAGGATTACAACAAGTTTTTCGACAACATCAGTGGTGAAGAGTTGCCACCAAATCTGGTGGCGAAAGCAAGACAGGAGGAGATTTCATGGATTCGTTCGATCAATCTGTATGACAAGGTTCCCAGAGCAGAGGCAGCGAGCAGAGGCATTCGACCTCTGCCCATACGCTGGGTAGATGTCAACAAGGGCGACCGTGCGAACTACAATGTTCGCAGTCGTCTTGTGGGAAAGGAGCTTAAGGCTAAAACTAAACATGCTTTGTTAGCTCACGAATTGTTCTCTGCCATGCCGCCATGGGAAATGGTCAAATCTCTCCTCTCAACTTTCGCTTCTGGTCACTGACGGCGTCTCCTCCGAGTCTCTAGTGCTAGGCGTTTTCGACATCAGTAGGGCGCATTTCATGGCTCCTGCAACCAGAGAGCTGTATGTGGAGATCCCTGATGAGGACAAAGGTCCTGGCGAAGAGAACCTCATAGGAAGACTGAATCGCAGCATGTACGGTTTTCGAGATGCTTCGCACAACTGGATGGAGGACTGGCAAGAGTTGCTTCAAGAAGAAGGCTACAAGATTGGAGTTGCTAATCCCGCATTGTTCTGGAATCAGGCGTTGGCGAGTCGTGGCGCGGTTCACGGCGATGACTTTTACGTTCTGGGGTCTGTTAGTGCAGTCGATCGCATGGCTGCAGCTTTGAAGTCCCGTTACTCAGTGCGTGAGAGCCACAGGCTTGGTTTCGGCGAAGGTTGCACACAGCATGCTACTATCTTGAACAGGGTCGTTAGCTTGGGGGAACTCAACGGCAAGCGCTATATGTCCAGATCGAGCCGGATAAGCGTCATGTTGAGCTCATCGTGTCTTCGCTGGGGTTAGACAAAGGCAACACGAAGAGTGTAACCACTCCGTCTGTCAAGCCCTCGGATGCTGAAGCTGAGCAGTTTCAGCATGGCCCCAAGTTATCTGCAAGTGAAACGTCATTGTACCGATCGTGTGTAATGCGAGCCAGTTTTCTTAGCCAAGATCGTGCTGATTTGGGTGAGTCCGTAAAGGCTCTTGCTCAGGGCATGGCTGCACCCACACGTGCACATCTACAAGCTTTGAAGCGCTTAGGGCGATACTTGCTGCATCGCCCCACTGTTGCAGTCAGATTCTGGCAGCAAGCGTCCTGCCCCACTATCACTTGTATGGTGGATTCAGACCATGCTGCAGACAGAATTACTCGCAAGTCCACTACAGGCATGGTGGTTCGCATTGGTGCTCACACTATCAAGTCCACGTCTAATCTTCAAACTTCGGTGGGATTGAATGTTTCAGAGGCGGAATACTATGCGCTCGTCCATGGGGCAGCACATGGTTTAGGCTTGCGCTCCTACCTCGCTGATCTGGGACTTGACATGGATGTGATCATTCAGAGCGACTCAAACGCCGCTCGAGCTTTTGCTTCACGCAGAGGTTTGGGCAAGCAGCGACATGTCATGACTCGTTATCTTTGGCTCCAAGAACGCGTTCGATGCAAGCATCTGCAGATCGTAAAGATCCATACCGATGACAACTGCTCAGATATACTCACGAAGAGTGTGTCGCAAGGAACTCTTGAGAAGCACATGAAGAGCATGGGCTTCTTAGTCGTGGAAGCGTCGGTGTTTCATAACACAAATCACCGTGACTATGCATGTCAGGAGTGCCCTGGAACCAGGCTCCGCTACACCTCGACGCGACTGAGCCCGAATACGCGGGCCCAGCAACGAGGAGGGGTGATCGTGTCTCGAGGTGCTACGGCCGAATGGCCCATGCGCAAGGATGACACGCACAACTCGAGATTGCTTGGCAGCATGATTGGCCCAAAACTGTTCTGTGAGAGTGTAGGCCCCCCAGCTAAATTATTTCACTAAAAAAGGAGAGGACCAAGCCTCGCCGTGATGGTCTGCATCGCTTTTTCAGCTGCGACACGGGTAAAGCTGAGGATCCAACTCCCCAGGCAGAGGAGGAGACGCTTGGTAATGAGGATGACCCCAGCTTAGGTGTCCCAATGGTGGTTTCTTCGGATTCCGAAGCAGAGATGATCTCAGACACACCAGTGGAGCAGGCAGGGCGGTTCAAGCTCCCAGTAATGGCTATAGCGGCGCTACAGGAGGATGAACACCAGGCCGAAACTTTGGCGAGGCATTGTTTCGCACAGGGTGAGGTCACTTGGCAGCAGCTGCACGAGATCATGCAGGCATTGCCAGAGGACCAAAAGATGAGGTGGACGCAACCTAGCCTCGAGACGAGGCTACCGCCCAAAACATTCATGACGGGTGCTTGGGCTCGCGGTCCGCACGGTGGCCTCACTAGGAACCAGCGCCTCTACCCGCAGGTGAGCAGCCTACTGGCTCATGTCGTACGCAGCGTGGACTCATCTTTCCAGTTTAGTTCCTGCACTCTGGCAAGAAATGTCTTGTCCAAGCCTCATCGTGACAGTCATAATGAGGTGGGTAGCTGGAATCTTGTAATACCGGTTTCTCGATTCAATGGAGGGGAACTATGGGTGCAGCATGAGGAGGGATCCACCTTTCTGACCAAAGAAGGAGCGCCTGGACACCTTTGGGACTCAAGTACCCCCATTCGTTTTGATCCGCGAAAGGAACATGCAACGATTCCGTGGGCCGGTGACCGGATGATCTTGACTGGCTATCATGTACGACAAGTAGGCAAGCTTTCTGCCACAGATGTAGCCGTGCTGCGCAAGTCTGGCTTTAATCCTATGCTTTCCGCGCCACAATGACAGTGCAAGCAGCAGGGGCAATGGCTGCGTCGCGAAGGTCAAAAGATTTCGGATGAGTGAGTGGACATTGTCAACAAGTGCATGTGCGCTCAATGACCTCGCCCCGAGGTTTCGAGATTCGTCTGCGAGCACCAGGCATGCCTGCCCGACTACACTTCCATTTTATGTACAAACCGCGATCATTACCTGCCCAGGAATACCACATGGCGGCTCCAAATGGTGCAATGATCTTGCAGTCTACATGAGTTTTCATTTCATGGCTGATGTCGAGTGAGGGCAACGGAATGCAGGCTTGAACTCACTGTACAGCATAAGTAGTTCTCCCTTTCAATCCAGTTGCAGAAAAGTGTGGGGCTTGGAGCTGTCGGCTCGCCCACATTCAGGATGTGCTTGGTGCTGTCGGCACGGCATCCTCATTACAATATTCTCATTCCTTCCCACGTTTCCAAAACGCCGCGATCTTCAAGAGACCGAGGCTGCATGAGTCTTTATTTAGTGTATGTTTTCGGGCCCAGCGCGCTCCCCTGAGGAGCCGATGCAATAGCGCATCGCCGGCTTCACACATAGGTCGCCCTTGAGCGGTTGTGCATGCAAAGCAAAAAAAGCAGCAGTAGCAGTAGCAGTAGCAGTAGCAGTAGCAGTAGCAGTAGCAGTAGCA
>CAJNDV010023503.1:18756-30006 GCA_905221635.1 Symbiodinium sp. CCMP2456
CCGTCTCCAGGGCCCGTGTTGAGATGTCGGTGCCAATGTACCTCTTCGGTTTCGGGTTTAGGGTTTAGGGTTTAGGGTTTAGGGCTTAGGGTGACTAGGGTTTGTTAGGGTGATTAGGGCCTAGGGTTTAGGGTCTAGGGTGATTAGGGTTTTGGGCTTTAGGGTTTGGGGTTTGTAAATTTGGATTTTTGTGTTAGAGCAGGAAGATTCGCTTTTGGAGAATGCCGTGAAGTTGGAGGTAAGGTGCTGTTGAAAAGGAAACCTTTGCTATGACCTCCTGCCTTCAAAACAGGTACTTGGGAGATGAAAGCGACCCTGTTTCAAAACGCCACTCATGTGCACTGCGAAACAAATCCACCAGTCTGGGAACGTTGCCGAAGGTCCACTAAACGGGTTTGCAAACAAGAAGCACTGAATGCAAGCACACAACAGCAGTAGAAATGCAGCCAAAAGCACAATCATGGCAATTCAATACATCAGCCATCATACTAACTAGGTTCTACGAAAAGACTTAAGACGGAACCTAATTATCCGTTCGTAGTCCGTGAACTCGCAAATCTGAAAGCGACAGCACTTGGTAACGCTACTTTTGCTCTTATGACCTTTCACCGCCTTTCACACTGATTTTTCTCGGAATTGTTGTTGACCTTACTGCTGACCAGTCGAGCGGCTAATTTTAGCAATGCTCACCAAAAGCCTGGCACTTATAAACCCCGTAAAACCCCAAAGTAACATGCTTCAGCATTGGTCGTTGCTTTCTATGGGTCCTGACTTACCATGCTACCGTAGGGGCCTCAATGATTGGAGTAGGGGTTTGGGGTATATTGTACTACAATTATAATAAGGAACCCCAAAATAATATAAGTAATCATCTAGGTTCCTGAGCGACCCCTTAATAATAAGGGTACCCTTTTCCTGTTGTTCAGTTTTAATAAGGGAACAATACAATAAAAAGGGCAAAAGGGTACTACTCAGGAACCTAGTCATTAAGGCCACTGTTTTACGCTGAATGTCCGAGACCCGAAGGATGCCTCCCAGTCTGGCCAAGAAGTGGTGCCAGCCGGAACAGAAGCATGCCGTTGCCTGGGTGTGGGGTTTAGGGTTTTGGGTTTTGGGGGGTCAGGGGTTTCGGGGTTTAGAGTTAGGGTTTAGGGTTTTGGGTTTGGTTTCCAACCGGCACCACAGTTAATCCCGAAGCTACTTCGGCGACTGATGGCAACATAGGTAGCGGGAACAAGGGCTGCAAGAAAAAAACAGCATTAGATTGTTCTTGTATATTTCTGTATTCTTTGGTTCAAAGACTGTGGTTCTGCTGGTATACCGGGTTCGTGCTGGTACATCAACATTGCAATGTGCGATGCTGGCATTGCGGTAGTTTTCAATATCGGGGTCCCTTTTAGGGTCCTTTTTATAAGGGTGCCGTACCCATCTAATATGCTCATGGCCTTGAAAACGGCTGTAGGATGGAAGTCTAGGGAGTTGGGTTCTGTGCTCCCTAAAACTCTGAATCTCCGAAGCCCTAAACCCCTAAATCCTCAACCCTAAACCCGAAGCTTCAACAATGAGTGTAGCAGTGGTCGTTCCACTACCACAACCATGTGAAGCCCTAAACTCTAAACCCTAGCCCCTAAACTTTTTGGGTTTTCAATGGCGGGCCCCGATCTCAGCTCTCCAAGTGGTGCTTGGGGGTTAGGGAGGCCGGACCCAGATTTCTCACTTGGCAGCGCTTTCGTTGACATGCCGCAAATTACTAGCTCAAAGCGTACTGCGGGGCAGCAGCAAGCATCAGCGGATTCACGGAGCTTCCTGGGCACCCCCACCACCTCGATCCTGACACACCAGGTCCTAAGGTGCTGCCCAGGCTGCCACAGCCGAGCTCGGTGATGGTTGGCCTCCCCTTGCGCCAGCTCCCCTCTCTCAGGAGGTCTGCATGAGCGGAGACCTTTTCGGATGTTGGCATTTAGGGCTCTCGTTCTAGGGTGGAAGGCTTGAGGTTCAGGATTTAGGAGTGCATTCGCAGGTTTCTGTGTTGTAGGGTAGGTGATATCGGAGGATCCAAGGAGGGCATGCAGACGGGGGAGCTCGTCTTCATGCCTTGGGGATTCCCGACGTTTCGGGGTGCTTCGGGCTTGTTCATGGTGCTTCAGATTTCAATGCACCGTGCTTCTCCTACTTCGGGCCGTTTGCCCACGGAACCCTTAACAGAAGTATCCAAGCCATCCTCAGAGCCTTGAAGCCTCCAACTGTAGGATTTAAAGGCTTAGGGTTTGGCACAAACTTGACAGCATCACTGGACTGGGGGCTTAGGGCTTCGCGCAGAGTTGCAGTCAGAACGAATCAGCCTCCGCGTGGAAGCTTTTTTTGACAAGTCCGCCAGCGGCATGTAGGTTTAAATAGACGACCGTGCACACAGTGCACACCCAAAGACGACAAACTCGCCTCGGATTCAAGACCGCCCAGTGTGAGGTATTGCCAGAGCCCTCTTGAACCTAGCGGAACCGCGCCTGTTCACAGCTCCACTCCACCCACTCCTTGATGACAGGCTCGATATGAGGCCGGCGCGAGTAAGTGTCCGTGTAGCCACTCCAGTTGAGTGTAGGGTCCTGATAAGATCATCAGATTGGAAATCTTGTAACCAATTCGAGCAAGAACCCCCGAAACACTCCTGGGCGGAGACGCTGTTGTCGGTCTCCTTGTACCTGCGAGAAACTCTTCAAGAGCTTGTTTGATGCCACTGTCTATTTTCTTATCTCGATATGGGTAGTTCTCTAAATTCGGGTTCTTTTGGATCCTTTTTGTATAAGGGTTCCGTACCAAACTTGGGCCCTACAAAGGGATCCCAATTTAGAGAACTGCCCATATGCTCGAATACCGGTCCATGTCTGGGCTCCTAAACCCTAAACCCTAAACCCTAAACCCTGAACCCTAAACCCTAAACCCTCCCCGGGCGAAGATCTGGGACTTACGCTTTCATCGGTTTCCGGGGAGCCCGGGCTCTGCGACTGGGAGCTGAGTTCGGACTTCTACGTAGGTGCCCCAAGGGTGCATCTCGTCGTAGACGGCGCCCCAGCTGCTGACGTTCAGAATCTCGTCCTCGTCTTGCGCACCCTGGCTCATCTCCTGACCCGAAGTGTCAGACTTCGGCTTCTTGGCTTCGGGCTTTAGAGGTTAGGGTTGTGCCTTCAGAGGAACCGTAGCCACTGCGCATGTAACACTGCCGCGCCGATCGCATCAGCGATCACAAAACTGCTGAGGTTCAGGGATTGGGGCTTACGGCATAGAGCTTGATTGGAGAGGCTTGGCCTTGTGAGTGTGGGTTGAGCGTGCGCGCAGTGGGCATATGTAGGCTACGGAAGCCCGAGGCCACACTCTATGTTAAGCCAGCTGCCCCTAGAGCAAACCCTGAACCTGCAGTCTAAGCAAAGCCGAAAACGCTCTGAAAGCTATAGTGAGAAACTTAAACCCTAAATCCTAGGCCTGGACCCAGTTCCCTATGGGCGTCCTGTGACCAGTCCGCTGTATCAGTGGTAACAACGTAGGCCGCCAACGCCTTTCCGAAAGGCCTTGAAAGTTACGGTCTAGGGTTCCGGGTTCAGCGCTGAGGGTTTAGGGTTCGGGGTGTGCAGGTTCAGAGTAATGTCTTAGACTGTGGAGGGTGGAAGCTGTGACGAAAGATTGAATCGCAGGTTCGAAATGTCCGTGGAACGGCATGCTTTCCTATTGCGGACAGTGAGGCACGCTGCAAGTTATTCAAGCTGGCACATTCAACAAAGAAGTTGCCAACCGTTGATGGATTCCTTGCTCAGTCTCGTGCAAGTGATACTTGGGGGACAGAGAGATGCCGGAACCCTGCACCTAAACCCGAACCCTCGGAAACCCCAAACCCCCAAAAACCTTGAACCCTAAAGGGCAGTTCATCTGAAAGAGCCGAGCGGCCCATCGAAAGCAGTGACCAAAGCATCTCCGACCACCGGGTGGGTCTTCAGCACTGCAGACACCTGACAGAACTCAAGCACTACCCATAGGCCCCATCGTAGTTCCTTTTTGGGGTTCATATTTAGAATCCTGGAAGGTAATCCAGCAAAGGAACTACTATGGGGCGGTAAACAAGGTTCAAGGGCCCAATGGCCTTCTGAAATCCTATGCCGGGCTGTCTATGACGAAGGTATTGGGCGGGGGATGTGGGAGCTTCCAAAAATTAGGGGTACCTTACTTTGGGGGTCCTTATAATAAGNNTTAGGGTCGCCTATTTTCGGAAACCCGAATGTGTTTAGGCCCGCAGCGTTGGGATATGAGTGTAAGACGCATCAAAACAAAACCCTGGCTTCAAGCACAGACTTTGCATGGGGCAATTCGTGGCCTCGAACACCCGTAGCTATGGGACAGTGGAGCTCTCTCTCACGAGCTTCGGGTCTACGCCTTAGCCCCACAAACAAAAGCCTTGTCCTCTTGTTGGGATCACCAGAAATTGCAGACAGGAGCTCGGAACGAGGCCTTACAATTCTCAACGCGCACGAGTTCTCAAGAGATCATGAAGGTATAAGCCATACGACCGACCTTGAACATCAGCACCTGGCATTTCAAAGCCACTTGCAATTTCACTGTTGTCCCTCCCAGCCCACCGTCAAATCCAACCTCAACCAGCCTGAACCCAACCTCCCAAACCCAACCAAGCCCGAACCCCAAACTCAGCCGCACCTCCTCACACTCGACGCGCACGCCGCTGATCTTGACCTGAAAGTCGTTGCGGCCCATGTAGTGGAATACGCCATTCTCCACCTGCACAGGCCCGAAGCCCGTAAACTTGAACCCCTGAACCACGCCATCTAGAACGAAACCTCGCTGCAATTCAAGCATACTGGCACTTCTGACAGCACAAGTAGCTATGGTTCCCTCCAAACCTAAATCCTATAGAACCCTCCAGCCCTAAACCCAAACCTCTAAACAACAAAGCGAGGCCCAAACCGGGGGGGGGGGGGGGGGGCCTTGCAGAGGTCGCCGGTCTTGTAGAGCGTGAAGGGCGACGCCCCCTCGGGAGCTCTGGGGCAGAGGCCCGGGAAGCTGAAGAACGCGGCCTCCGGGCACCGGGCTGCTTTGGGAATGCTTTGGGCGAAAGATCGATAGATCGAGGGTTTAGGGCTTCGGGGATGGGTCTATGATAGGTCAAGACAAATAGACAGATGGATCGAGAGAGAGACAACCAGAGAACCACACAGATAGGCAGCCAGACAACCAAACAGATAGATATACAGACAAACAGACGGACACATACATAGATCGACAAGTAGACGATACATAGTTGGGGTTCGGAGGCTTAGGATTTCAGGTTCGAGTTGGCCCAGCAGACCTGCACACAAACTTACTTCCCCAAACCCTACATTCTGCACACTAAAACCTGCAAGCCTAAAGCGTGAAGCCCTGCAGCCCGAAAGAGCCCATGATGATGGCAATGCAACGCGGCAAGTAGTAGCAGCAAGGATCGTAACACGTATTTCACATGAGGAAACCCCCTGTGCAAGATGCGTTCCTTCTTCTTTTTTTTCGCGGGTTTTTCTGCCTCGGTCTTCTCGGGGTTCTTGATGTACCCGCTGGCCAGGCAATCCCCTGAAAGATTCGGGGAGTCTTGTGGGTTCCTTATTATAGCTAGTATAATATACCCCCAAAACCCTATTCTAGTTATTAAGGCCCCCATATTTAAATGGTTTGGGGTTTGGGGCTCGGGATGGTTGTGGGCAGTTCTCGGGGAGAGAGCTTGGCTGAGTTGGAGTTCAGGGTGTGCGGCTTCATGGGCTTTTTTAGAAAAACTAGGTTTTTCTAGATTTTTCTAGAAAAACCTGGGTGTAGTCTTAAGGTGTCCTTTGCTCTTCCTGCGTGCACAGAAAAAACAACCAACAACAAATCCTTTATCTATAGACCGGACTACTACACTTGTTGCAGAAAGCCACTTAGCAGGGTGAACGCCCATCTTGTCCTTTGCATGCTGTTAACTACATCCTATGCTTCTTGCCATCAGGGTCTTCTATTGTCTGCCTTGTCTGCCTCTTAGCCTGCCTGTCCACCTATCTGTCAATCTAGTATACACCTCAACCTAAATGGTCTTTCGCACCTGTTGCAATCATGTTCTCTCCAAAGGGCGATGAACGCAATCACTGCCATGACTACTCATATTACCTGCCACTACGACTGCTCCCGGAGCTACTCTACACCCCTAATCACAAACCCAAAAACTTAACGACATTAAAGAAACAGATCCTACAGTAACAAAGGCCCTGAGCTGCGGCCTCCGATGAAGAGTTCACCGATGGTGCCGGGAGCCGCCAACTTGAGGCTGCTCTCCTCAATCTTGCCTCCGTCCTGGCTCTCCGTTGGGTTTAGGGTTTAGGGTTTAGTGTGGTTTGGTCATTTTTTGTAAAGTGGGGAGGGGGCTTTATAGGGTGTAGGGGTGCATGAAAGGGGTTTAGGGTAATGTAGGGGCCTGAAGAATGAGAATAGGGTTTTGGGCTCCTTTATCGTGCAGCTACTATAATAAGGAACCCTAAGGAATAATATTGGTAATTAGTTTAATATATATATATATAATATAGTATAATATATGTAATATATATATATATATATACATATGTAGTATATATATATAGAATATGTATAATATATATATATATATATATAGTTAGGCTTCTATATTCTTGGAGTTGAGGGGGAGCGTGGAGGCTTGGGCTCATCGTTTGGGGATTTGGGGCTTTGCGGGGTTTTAGGGCACCTGAGGATCCAAGAGTTTTCCTTTTACCTTTTTAAAGGAACTATATATATATATATATATATATAGACGCCACAATAAGGGTTTAGGGTTTAAGGTTTAGGGAACTCTATATAGACGCCATAATAAGGAACCCTAAAAGAGGTAGGTCTTTCCGGCTACATGTGGGGGTTTCAAAAAATAGGGGACCCTAATAGAGTACCATAGTAGGATCCTTATTTTAAGGACCCCCAAATAGGATACCCGAATTTTCGGAACCCTAAACCCTAAACCCTAAACCCTAAACCCTAAACCCTATGATGCCACCCTCAAGACGGGAGGCGCTTGAGGATGTGAAGGGACCCAGGGTCCGAGAACTCCGAGAACTGAGACATGGCGTAATGAAGGCTCCCGGGGCACCGGGGCACCCCTGAACACGGTTTAGGGTGTAGGGTTTAGGGTTTAGGGTTTAGGGTTTAGGGTTTAGGGTTTAGGGGTTTAGGGTTTAGGGTTTAGGGTTTAGGGTTTAGGGTTTAGCCCTGCACCCTGACGCTTCTCCTTCTGCAGTTTTCGGGGGTGGGATTTCCAAATTCTGAAAGCTTTGGGCTGCAAGGTGTTGCTCGAAACCACTCCAAGACGCCCGAAAAGGCCTGCAACGTCACAAAAACCCCAACACCCTACCCGCTCACCTCCTAGGAACCCTCTCTTCACAACGTGTGACAGGTCCTCAAGCTCCTCAGACCAAATCCTAACCTTTCGCACCTCAACTACCCGAAACATAAATGAACGACTGAGGGCTTACGTGTAGGGCCCTATAGGGCCCTTTGCTAAACCCTCTGAGCGACAGCCCATGGAAAAGTCCGAGTTTATGGCAAGCGGCTGCGTAACTGCTCGGGTCGAAGACGCAAAAGTTGACGTACGAGAAGGGCCTCGCAAAGGGCTACTTAAAGGATCATGGGACTTAGTAAGTAGGGTTATAACTAAGGTAACTATACTTATAACTCCAACTAAGGGACTTATAACCTTACTTACTAATTAAGTCCCATGATCCTCCAAGTAGAGACTGGTAGACTGCTGCCAGAACCTGTCGTGGCCTTGATGATTGGAATTTGACTTGGGGGTATATTGAATCCTAAACCCTAAACCATACTTATCACAGGAACACTCGAGGAGTAATGTCTTTTGCATTCAGGCTTCTATCATTTCTCACATGGCCTTGAGGACAAGGGCGTTCAATATACATAACATAGAGAACACCCCAAACCCTAAACCCCTAAACCCGAAACCCTAAACCCTAAACCCTGGGGACACGATGAGCATTCAAAAGCTGACTGAGGGTGTCTCTCCTACTGCTCAAAGGTTCGTAAGGGGCATCTGCAAGCTGTCCAGGAAACTTAGACCCCTAAACCCTGAACCCTAAACCGTCTTAGGGTTTAGGGCTTAGGATTTAGGGTTCTGAAAAGGCGAAAATGGACCACCTAACTTATGCAATCCGTGAGCTTCGCAGCTTGGATTAAAGCTTTCATCTACTTGTCTAGCGTATCACTCTTTCCGACAATCAACCCTACACCCGAAACCCAGCATCCCAAAACCCGAAACAAAAGCAAACCCTAAACCCTAAACCCCAAAGACTTAAACCCCAGGACCTAACCTGAGCGACAAAAAAAAGGCAGGCCTTCCGATAGGCACCACCGTCCCCAAGCTCTCCACGTTGCCGGCCGTTACCTCGAAGTGAGAAACGCCCACGCTCGCCTGCGAGGTCTCACGGCTTAGGAATGTAGTAGGGTTTAGGGTTTAGGCTTTGGGGGTTAGGGTTTGGGGTCTGGGGTTTTGGTTTTAGGGTTTAGGGTGTAGGGTGTAGGGAAATAGGGCTAAGGCTTTTGGAGAACCGCTTCGAGTCTGATGGAGTTGGGGCTGTATGACGAGAAGCCTCAGGAACTGAAAGAAATGCAAACCAAAGATACCACGGGAGAAAAAACGTTAGCTGGGCACACAATGCTGCCGAAAGGGGCCACAATTCTGACATGTTGAAATTTTGTAGGGGCCTTAATCATTAGAATAGGGTCTTGGGCCCATTATACTAGAAATACAACAAGGACCACTCAAAATAGCATAGGTAATTACCGTATTAAGGCCCCTACGGTACCCGGGCAAGTCGGGACTTCAAGGCCCTCTGAGGCTTTCGAGATCCGACCGCAGCCTCCGTGGGGCCGTAGAGGTTGTGGATCTCCAGCTCTGGGAAGCGGCTCAATATCCTGGGCTTTTGCGGTGCTGTTGCTGGGTCTGAGTCCGGCAAGCTTCAGAGTGACGGGTCGGTAGAATGGAAGCCTGGAGCACCCGCAGAACAAGAAAAATGGCTATACCCCGTCAACTTGGAGGTGGCCATGAGATAATACTGTATTACCTGATCTTATCTTATACTATACTATACTATACTATACTACACTATACTTATATTTTATTATGTTACATGCATTGAAACGCCAATGGTACCGCTTTAACAGCTAACCGCTTCAACTTGTAACTGGTACCACCAGGACCCTTGAAGGTCCCCAACACGACCCCAACACAACCCCAACCAAATCCCAGCATTGTGCTCGGTTGAAGGCTTGTCAAGGCTGAGCACTAAGATGCTCCAGTATTACGACCTAGGGTTGTCACCAGCTGCTAAAGCTCCTAAGAACATAAGATCACCTGGCCGGTGTGGGGCTCCTGGCAGGGTTCATGAGCCCAACAGTGCACGGAAGGAGGCAGGGCTTTGCTGGGAGCTATAGCAGAACTTTGCAGGGATTTTGCGGGAGTTTTGCGGCGGGAGCACCTTTCCAGCAACATCCCAACAAAACCCCGATCCAATCCCAACAAAACCCCCCAACAAAATCCCAACAAAACCCCCCAACAAAATCCCAACAATACACCAACAACATATCAACTAAATCCTACTTTTTGGACAAGGCGGGATATTTTTCCATAAGAAAGGCATTTCGTGCTCTGCTTGAGCAAAAGCTGCGCACACCTCGATTATTGGATGTGATTTTTCTATCAGTTAAGCTCAGTTTTCGGCTAAGGTTTCTTTTGGAAATTTTGCGGCTTCTATTCCGCAAAAGCACGAGTCAAAGCAGTACGACTTAAAGAAGCATCCTTCGCGCACCCCAGACAAATGATGTTATATTATAGTACATTACAGCTTACTATACGATGATATAATATATTGCAATATACTTTATCTTTTTTATTGTCGTATACTATATCTTTAGTATATGATATTATAGTAAGTTATACTTTTCTACTTTACTTTGTTAATCATTATATATTTGCGATGTTATCTTACGTGTTTATTTCATTATATTATATGATATCACACCATATCATGACATACCACATCACATCTTATTTATATCATATCGCATGATACTATATCATATTATATAACACTATACTATGTTATATTAGAATATATTTTTTCCATTGTATACTATATATTATATGTTGTTTATTATATTGTAATTGAATATAACATATTAGACTATTTTATATCATACTTGTATTCTTTTTGCATTCTTTTACAAATTATATTATTACTTTATATTATCTAATCTTGTATCATATTATACTATTGTCTTGTTATGGTATACTATGTGGTTTTTATGATCTATTGTATGATGTGATATCATGTCATATCCCAGTGTATTGTATTTCATAAAACAATATTATATATTCGTTTTGTTTCGCTTTATATTATTTGCATCATGTTGCCTTACATTACATTATTTTATATTATACTATACTATGCTATAATATACTATATTGTATTAGATTTGACTATATCATACTATATTGTACGATATTGTGCTATATTATATTATATTATATTTTTATTATATTATATTATATTATATTATATTATATTATATTATATTATATTTTATTATATTATATTATAGTATATTCTATTCTAGAGTATAATATAATATATTAGAATATGAGAACAAATTATATTTGCCTTACATTATATTACAGTATTTAACAGGATGTCATAATATGTTACATATTCTACTCTATTATGTATCTTCAGTTCTGTTGTAGTATCTTACCTATAGGATCCTTGACTGTCACTGTAAAATATTCATGAGGAGCTTCTGCTGCCGGACACCTAGATCGAAGGGCTGAAGTGAAACTCGTTACTTTGTCCGCTCATTGGACATCTTGGACCCTAAACTGCAGAAGCTTAATCAAACCGTACTCCCTAATCCCTGCCCAAAGCCTAAAACCCTAAACCCTAAACCCCAAAAACCCTAAAACCTAAACCCTAAACCCTAAACCCTAAAACCCTAAACCCTAAACCCTAAAGCCCCTTAGGCCCCTAAACGCTAAACCCTAAAACCCTAAAGCTCCGGCATCGGCCCGGAATCTGTGCGCAGGTCGCCGTCATCAGGGCCTCCCCGATAGTCAAGACGCGGCGAAGGGACTGTCGAACCTGAAATTCTCGGATTTGGGGGCTTGGTTTAGGGTTTAGG
>CAJNDV010023503.1:30425-55966 GCA_905221635.1 Symbiodinium sp. CCMP2456
GTTTAGGGTTTAGGGTTTAGAAGATTTGACAGCTCCATTTCGGGTGGAGTGTCGTGCTTCAGGCTTTCTCCCACGCTGCTGTCGACGTCCATCTAAAATCCGAACCCCTAAACACTAAATCCTGAAATCCGAGCCTAAACCCTAAACCCTAAATCCCAAAATCCGAACCTAAACCTAAACCCTAAACCCTACAACCCGAAACTAAACAGGAAGCCTCAGATTCAAAGCCCAAGCCCCGAGCTGAGCTTCTAAACCTTTCAACCCCTGTTCCCTGCATCCCGAAACTAAGCCCTAAACCCTAAACCCCAAACCCTAAACTCCTAAACCCTGAACCCTAAAACCTGACTGCCAAGCCCTAAGCTCGTAACGCTGGGTCTGGATGTCGCCAAGCAGCAGCGTCGGCACGAAGCAGGCGCAGTTCACCCCCCTGCTGCCAATGATCTCTGCAATGGCACCAGCGTCCTGGAGCGGATGAAAACAGGGACCTAAATAACTACCTATACCATTTTGGGGGTTCCTTAGTATAAGAATAGTAGAGTATACCCCAAAACCCTATTCTAATTGTTAAGGCCCCTACATTATGCGAGCCGTAACAGCTAGAATAGGATTCAGTTGGCATACCACTGTACGGCACTTGCGGTATTTCAATAGGGAGCTCCGAAATACACAACAGTATCAGCTACTACCTATTCAAGCCTTAGATTGCGGATTCAAGAAACCTCAGAATCTATTGCCGCGGTGATGCTGCAGCAGAGCCACCCACTGCACATAGCTGTCACGTTGAATTTAGGGAAGTTTGAACCGCATGAGACTCTTTGTTGAGCATTCCTGACTATATTCAGGCCCCTATGATAACGCTTGCAATGTCACTGCTTCTGCCGCTGCCGATACCTACCCTCTCCTCCTGCTGCAAGAAACGAATCACTCATTTCTCTTCCCAGCCATTAACATCGCAATAGCAGGTGCGACTACTGCCATTGTAATGGAGCGGCACGAGAAATAATGGTAGGAATGAGCTGAGGATTGGGAGCTTCGTCAACTCCTACGACCCCGAAACCCTCAACCAAAGCGGGCTGGGTTTACAATTGAAAGCCGAGGTGCTACCTGGGTCCGACTTGCTCGAGTGGTCGGATCCAGCAGCATAGTGCCACATAGTGCTCGTTACATTCCGATTGCCATCCCGACTTTAGCTACTGCTGTCACGACGTCTGCGGGTGCGGGTTAAAGTTCAGATTCTACGGGGGCTAGGGTTTGGTTCCTTGGCAGCCTTGGCAAATCCACCGTGCATGTTGCTGGCCTTGTGAGCGCCCGGGTCTGCGATCTCTAAGGTGCCACCAGCGCAGAAGGCGGTGAAGAGGTCCTGGCGTAAGCTCCAACCCAAGGACCACACAAGGCCAAAGGCAAGCTCGAGCAAAACGCCCTCGATCTTATAGTTCCTGGCGCCCCGCCGTTTGCTTCACATCCAGGTCCGGGGTCCTGAATGGACACATCAAAGACGTAAGGTGTCTTCAGAAGGAACACCATGTTCTCGTCCTGGCACGATGGGATACTCGAGGGAATTCGTAGCAATTACAATAGGGCTTTGGAAGACGTTCTAGCATAGTCAGGATGATACCGAATATCTTCAGTTCTGGCTGAGCATCGAGGCTCGCAACTAGATTCAGCGTGTCAGGTGCACGGGCACCGTCGGTTCTGTGCCTGGCACCTGGGCGCACGCACAGCTTTCAGCCAACAAACCTGGACGATGAACTTGCCGACAGTCTCGCTTTACCCAATCAAATTGGCACAGCCTGATTTCCTCAGTCCCGAACTGCAACCAAAAGGACGACGCTTTTGCAGATGTCGGCCGGGCGCCCACTGAGGCCCCTGAATCCTTGATTTCTTGAAGCCTTGGCCCATCTGCCACGAAGTCAGAAACCCGAGAATCGTGCCCCACTACCTCAACCCAAAATTCTGAAGCCCTAATTAGCCTCAAACCGAACAGCTGAAAGACAACTACAACTTTCGCCGGATCCTATGCCACTGCAGACCCCCAGCCAGTCCAGGTGACACTGGTCCACAACTGCTTGGGCGTACAAAGCGCTTCCCCGGTGAGGGACCATGCAACCTGGGTTTGCTCACGCTCAAAGTAAAAACATGTGGGTCTATGTTCAGAGTGTAAGAGTAGGGTTTAAGGCAAGTCACCCCCAAACCCTAAACCCAAAACCTACACTTAGGCCGCAATTTATCAACTCAAAATCGAAACACCACTGAGCCCTGAAGTTGCCATACCTTCGAACCATGAGGCGCGGAGTTTGCCGGGGCAACACATTTGTTAAATAAAGCGCAGGTGTCTCTCATGTAGACCACAACGAAACAAGTTGCCTGAGTTTGACTAGTTCAGCTGTGATAACATGGCCTGTCGATCCATGAGGTCCGAGAATCCAGCTAAAGGTGTGAGAAAACCCTAAACCCTAAACCCTGAACCCTAAACCCTAAGCCCTAAACCCTAAACGTGACCACAGGGATGACTGGCAAAGCTCCATCATTCAACTTCAGACACCCCAAAGTGTCGGATTGTTCGCCCGCCATGACCCACCACAGCACTTAGCATGCTTGGACCCGGAACATCCAAGTGCTTCCCTTGCTCTTGGGCCCAACGCCGATCTGCAAAAGGCTTGGGAGTTGAGGGAGTGGGGCTGGGCTTAGAGTTTAGAGCCTGTCTCGTGGTCTAAAGTACCGGTGTAGGGAGTTGAAGGTCTCAAAGAACTCGCTAAGTCACCAGACCTTAAACCTAAACCCTAAACCCTAAACCCTAAACCCATCAGCTCAGCTAAGACGAAGCCCCCGAGGCCAAACAGGGCAAGCTGCCTTTGGGCTTCCCTGTCGAGCCGGAGGTGAAGAGCACGTAAGCCGTGGCCTCGCTTGTAAAGCATCGGTTTTGTTCTCCTTCTTGTTTCAGAAAGGGGCGCCAGGGTTCAGTGGTGTATGCAGTAAGTTTGAGCATTTCGTGTCGTTTTTGTTGTGTTTGCTGTCTTTGGGGGTTGGGTAGATGTGGCCTGTGCAACACAAGGTACCCCCTGTCGCAACTCCCTACAATACGCTGCCCTACCCCAGATGGAAAACAACCCTCAACGCGGAGCTGTGCCTAAACCCTAAACCCTAAAACCTAAACCCTAAACCCTGAGATGTGCGTCCTTCGGTGCTGAGGCTTCCGGAGGAAAGCTGGAGGCAAGAATCCCTTCTCTTCAGTCCTAGACTCTGATCTCCAAACTCTGGCCGAAGTCCTTAATCCTAATCTCGAAGCTTTAAGCATGTTAAAGCCTAGACACGCTGTCGGGGACCGGCTGCAACTGTGTGAAGTCCCTCGGAAGCGGATGGTCGTCTTCGGCCTCTGGAAACGCCGCGCGAAACGTACAGAAGCCACGGCACCGGGAACCGGCTTTGGAGCTTTGAGGGTTTAGGACTTAGGCTGTTATTTTTGTTGAGCTCCTTTTTGCACCTGCCTTGTCTGAGTAGGGTTTGTTTAGGATGGGACGTGGGGGGAGATAATTTTGGGGATTCGGATGTGGGGCTTAGGCTGTTCCATTTCAGCCATTCCTTTGTTCCTTCTGCAGTCACCATGACTACAAGGGTAGTTCCCTAAAGTAAGTTTTTTTCGGCACCCTTATAAAAAGGACCCTCAAAGGGAGCCAAACTTACATAAACCCTAAACCCTAAACCCTAAACCCTAAACCTAAAGCCTAAACCCTAAACCCTTACAGAGCTTCCCACAAACTTTCGCTCCGAGACTTCTTGGCCTGGCAGACTCGGCCGTCGTCATGCACGGCCAGGATGCCTTGGGTCACGGGCTGTTCGGTGTAAAAGTTGCTGCCATTAGGGTTTAGGGTTTAGGGTTTAGGGTTTAGGGTTTAGGGACGGGATGTTCGGTGTAAAAGTTCTTTGGAAACAGGGCAGGTGATCAGACGAGTATAGTATCGTGACGATGCTGCTCCCAATCGGGGCAGGGAGCAGATGTAGGCTCAACATGAGTGTACCTCTAGTCTGAACCCCGAGCCTGACCGCTCATTGACAAACTCCCACGCTAGCCGCCAGCCAGAACACTATAGTCCCATAGATTCGGGTCTGTCGACTGTCGCAAGATTTGCCCATCCACCTCTTCACTTCCCACTACCTACCACCAGCGCCACCACCACCGCCACCACCACCGCCACCGCCAGCACCACCACCAGTAGCAAGAACACTGACGGTACCAGCGCCAAGTCTTACGGTAACAGCAGCTAGCTATGCTCGCTTGCAATTCTTGATCGTAAACTACCGCTGGGCTTGAATGCCCTTCAACCACGATACGAAGGCCTTTGCAGTCGTGCAGAACTGGCTGGGGCACCTGATGACAAGATGGAGGGCGAGAGCTCTTGATGGTTGGACTTCAACACCATTCCACTCTTCGGCATAATCATCTGCTTGTTCGAGGTCTCTCCCGAAATAGTGAAGAACCGGACCAAGCCGTCTGAACTGTGCACTCCATCTTTTCAACAGGCTGAGATCACACCGACAACCTCGGTGAAAGCCGATGAAAGCACTCTGAACAGCCAGTTTGACGCCCCAAGCCCTAAACCCTAAACCCTAAACCCCAAGGTCTAGCAAATCACCTGCGAGGGCAGATGAAAGCCTCTCAAGCTCTCTTCCTGCCCAGTTATAGGTACCTGGATACCCCTGGAATTAGGTCACCGCATGCCATCATGTTTTAAGGACTCCAAACGATGGTCTATATCCTAAACCCTAGACTCCTAAAGCCGAAAATCAAAACATAAAAACCTAAACCTTAAATCCCAAAACCTGAACCCTAAGGACCCCAAAGACACCCCCGCCGAATACTTAGAGGATCACGGGACTCAGTAAGTAGGGTTATCACTGAGGTAACTATACCTATAACCCCCAATTAGGGGACGTATACCCTTACTTACTAAGTCCCATGATCCTCCAAGTAGGCTCTCAGATCTTCGTGAGGCCTGAAGCGCAGGGACCAGTGCGAAGCTGATGTCCGCAGCCTCGTGGGTTGTGGAAAGGGGACAGGCCCTAAGCCCCAAAATCCCTAAACCCTAAACCCAAAATCCCTAAACCCTAAACCCTAAACCCAAAACCCTAAACCCTAAAACCCTAAACCCAAAACCCTAAACCCTAAACTCCCCTAAATGTAGGGTTTTGGGCTCGGGGATCCGGGGCTTATAGCGTCTTGGGTCAACGGGCCTTAGGAGGGGTCGGCCGGCTCAGGAGTTGAAGTTTTGAGGGTGTTCTTGCGGCTATGCAAGGCTCGAAAAGCGGCTCTCCGTGGTGGAGTCTAGGATTAAAGGAAGCGCCTTTGGGAAGGAATGGATTCTGAAAGAGGGAGCTGTGGGGATTCTATTTCATTGAATTCGGTGGTGCTTCATGCAATGAACCCCAAGCCCTGAGCCCTAAACCCTAAGCCGTAATTAAACCCTAACCCCTAACGCATAGAATAGCGGGCCTCGAGCATGGAAATGGCCCTTGCCGGTGGGAAGTCGGGCTCGATCGGCGTGTAGGCCTTTGAGACCGACAGTTGGAGCTTAGAGCTTAGGGGTTTTGCGGGTTTTAGGGTTTAGGGGACAGTAATGGGGAGGGAGCTGAGGGTGGGTTTCAGGGTTTTCCGGATCTCTGTTTTGGGCTTTAGGGTGTTGGAGTAGCGATGAGGGTCCTGTGGATTGTGGAAGGATTTGCACGGCACGGGGTTTCGAGATTTGGGTCTAAGCTTGTTATTCTTGGGGCTTGGGCTTTCAGGCTTCAAGCATTAAAGTCATTGAGGTTTACGGCTTAAGCCTTGCCATGAAATTGCACCAGAGCCGCTTGCTGTAGTGGTCTCGCAGCTTAGGATGCCAGGGGAAAGGGCTTCCTGGATTTGGATCACCCCCCGAAATTCTCTGGAGCCCCAGAAAGCCGCAGACTCAGCGACCTTCGATCCCCGAATCGGCGCCTTCCCTGCGCGCAGCACTCCCAGAAGGCTGATCACCAGGCCGTAGGAACGATCTGCGACCAGTGCCACCACCCGGGTGTCCTAGGGTTTTTCGGGTGGAAGTGAGAGAGTTTGCGTGGGGTTTAGGGTTAGGCTTCCTGAACCCTGCGGGAAACGCCCAAACCCTACACCCCAACACCCAGAATGCCCTTGATGTTTTGTAAAGCAGGGGTTGTTGCAGCAGCGAGGGTATTCACCAGGTTCTTGAAAAAGGTGAGCGGCGATGAAAGATCAGACCAAAAAACAGAAGCCCAACTTTACCCAGGACTAAGAAGCTGCTACTACTACTACTACTACTACTACTACTACTTCTACTTCTACTTCTACTTCTACTTCTACTTCTACTTCTACCACTACTACCTGAACTCCACACTCCAACCCTAATTCCTAAAGCCAACGTGCCATGACGCCAGCTTCGAAGAGATCCAAACCCGTGAAGATCCCCCAAACGGAAAAAACCTCCCCCGAGAATGCCTGAGCCGCGGAATGCGCCCCCAAAAGACAGCCGAAAGACCTGTAAGCCCCAAAGCGCTTCAATCCCCAACCCCAAACCCCCTAAACCCTACGTTACGCCCTAAACCCTAAACCCTAAACCCTAAACCCTAAACCCTAAACCCTAGCTTAAGCCCCAAGCCCTACCGGGGCTCCAAGAGAACGACGTGGCTGGCACAGCGCTCCACAGCTTTCCAGACTTCCTGAGCTTCGGATTCCCAGGTCTCCAGGGGCCAAGCATTTCTTCTTAGGGTCTAGGGTTTAGGGTTTTTGTTGTAGGGTTTAGGGTTTAGGGTCTAGGGTTTAGGGGTTTTTGGTGTAGGGTTTAGGGTTTAGGGTTTAGGGTTTTTGGTGTAGGGTTAGGGTTTAGGGTTTAGGGTTTAGGGTTTAGGGTTCAGGGTTTACGGTTTAGGGCTTAGGTTTAGGGTTTAGGGCTTAGGGTTTAGAGTTCTTGATTTCGTCCACACTTTCCTGGGGCCTCAGGATCTTCTATTGGTCCCTCGCTGCGACGACATGTGCAACGAACATTCCTGGCTGTCAGACAGCTGTTTTCTACTCGAAGACAGCACAATTTCACATCTACCGCGCCACACCGTATAGAAGCCCTCAGAATAGCCCTGATAGCAGGGCTTATAGTAGCTCTTCTACTCGAAGCATCGGCGTAGGTCATCGCAGGAAGATCTCCATGGCGCAGGCAAAGGTGCTCCGGGCGCCTGGGTAGTTCTCTAAATTAGGGTGCCTTTTAAGGGTCCTTTTTATAAGGGGGCCCTACTATATTGGGGACCCAAAAAGGGGCCCTAATTTAGAGAACTACCCGCCTGGAGGCACTGGATTGCAGCAAACCATGGAGCGTCGGCATCGTGGGCCTGGGATTGAGGGGTGGAAAAGAGGGTTTACCGTGGGGGTGGGGGTGGGGGTGCAGGGTGGGGGTGGTGGGGGGTGGTGGGGGTGGTAGGGGTGGGGGTGGTGGGGGGTGGTGGGGGTGGGGGTGGGTGTGGGGGTGCTGTAATCAGGGTCCACCAAGGGTTGGATAACGGTTGCTGCAAGCGTTCTATAAGGGTTCTTTTGGGGTTCTGATAGGGCTCGTGAAGGGTTTTTGGGGATCTTAGGTTGCCCCAAAAAAGACCCTAGTATTGCCGGCACATGCAACTGAGGAAGGGTCGCGGCTCAAAAAGTGGGTGGTTGTCAAAATTATGGTCCCCTTTTGGGTCCGCAATACAATACGGCACCTATTATTTAGGGTACCCCAAAAGGGACCATAATTTTGACAACTACCCAAGTGCCAAATCCCCAGATTCTTAAAATCTCAAGCCCCCTGCAAACCAGGAGCACCGAAAGGAAGGCAGCTGGCCAAAAGCAAAGCTTTCTGCTTGGGTAAAATAGCTGCGGAAGCCGTGTTGTGCAGAGCATTCCTGGGAGAGACTAAGCTCTGGCAACACGGGCAAAGTCCGGAAACATCGTGATGTTGGGGTCGCTGTGTTGTGCGACTTTCGTCTGTCATGGCTCCAGCGACTGCCGTGGTTGCTGCAACAGGATCTGCTTCACTGCTACAACTAACTACTATCGCCGCTATCAAGACCTCCAGTACGACCATAGTTGTCGCGACGAACATTTCGAGCCCTATGTTGGCGTTGACAGTGCACAAATCGTGCTTCGAATAACACGAGTAGTGTACTCGCGCAGCCTTCTGTCCGGGGTCTCAACTGTCGGGGCTTCACGTGGTTGCTACGGCTGGCATAACGAATGCTGGTTTGCTTATGTCATGCTGCTATTGTGCATGAGAACGAGGAATATTGGAATCCTCAGAATAGATAACAATTTCGGCGACACTAGCAGCGGGACTGACTATACTGTTAGACCACTGAAACCAGACTACTTGTTATGCTACATCGACAGAAAGCTGCCCGTGTACCCCTTATACCTTATCTGGTTTACCCTGAACCCTAAACCCTAAACTAGTACGGTCTACATCTTGTTGGTCAAAAACCACAGCCCTGTCCCGGTGTCTCTTGGGTGCGCCTAAGTCCCAAAGCCTGCGTCGCTGACATTACCTGCAGGGCTCCGGCCAAGAAGCCGGAAGCTGTTGGAAGGCATGCGTAGTAGGGCCGGGTAAGGCAGGGCCTGAGTATCGGTGAAGGGTGCTGTTGAGATCCTCCTTCGTGCATGCCTCCGATCCCGCTACCCTCTTCACTTCTCTTTACATCCCGAGCCTCCCAGAAAACACGCTAAGTCGGGAGAGGGATGTAGCTACAAAGCTCCTAGCAACGAGTACTCAGTAACCTAAGTTTTTAAGCAAGAGTTAGACTTGTCACGGAACACTGCTGAAGACCCTTGGCACGGATAGCCTCGAATGATTCGCAACAGCCCTTCAGCCTCTCATGACAGTTGACCAAACAACAAGCATACCCCATTGAACACACAGTAGATGCAAAGCAACAGCGGAACTGAAGCCAGGGCACTTGCTGCAGGCGCCCTGCCTGCTCCTGCTTGCTGTCCCGCTTTTTCCAGCCGCTGTTGCCGCAGAGCTCGCACGTTGACGTAGCGTAGTATAGAATCATCTGGAACGGCGCAGCCCTTATCAGCTGTTTCCATCGTCCCATGCGCGCACTGTGTGCGAAATAGCTAAACGAAAGCAGGCGGCATGAGCGCAGGGGATTGGAAAAGCTGCTCCTGCGCTCAGGGGAGAGATGCCTGGTGGGCGTACTTTGACGCACGCATTCGCAAGCAATGGTTGACTCTGATGTTTAAAGCCGCTGTTCAGGGCTGCTGGGAGTACGTCCCTGGTCTGAAGTCGATGCGACCACCACATCATCAAAACAACGGCCTGGCTGGCCGTCTGCCCGTTCATCGATGAAGCAACGACTGCGGCGAAGCCATTCAGACAGCTTGGCTGCAACTTGATCGCTTTGATCGCCTAGCAATGACTCTGCAGAAGAGAAAGAGGCACCTCCAAGCGCTTTGAGGTGACTCGGATAAAGATGAGACGGGCATATGCCGACACAAAGCTCCTTGGCTCTTGTGCGTCCTCTTGGGGTGTAGGGTTTAGGGTTTAGTGTTTAGGGTTTAGGGTTTAGGGTTTAGGAAAACTCACATGCTTTTGGATCCTTAGGCTTCACGTCTGCTACAAAGATCAAAGAGCTTCTGCGAACTTCTATGTCCGACCCAGGCTCCGTAAGGCAGATTCCAGATGCCCGCGGCTCCCCCTCGGAGTGTGCTAGCAAATACCGGCCAAAGATGGACTCCAGAATCTGCATCTGCTCCGCATTATACCTTGCTTCTTCTTCGCAGGTGAACAGTGGTTGCGTCTTAGTCCGCATGAGTGCAATTACGACACCTTTGTTTCTACCACAAGAACTTCTGCAAAACAGGAAGTCGAAGAGGTGAGGTGCGGGAAAACCGCTAGCGCGTTCAGTGGCCAATCTTCGGTGGCCAAGACGGTGGTACCACCCAGGAGCAGGGCCGTCACCAGAGCCGGGAGGCTCCACAGGCAAGCAACATCATGTGCGGAGCTGGGGAGGAGCGCCAGCATGTAGCAGGGGATGGAGAAGGGGAAGACAATGCCCAACAGAGGAGCCGCGAACACATGAAAGCCGCAAGCCGCGGCGCAGGCTAAATAAAGCGCCACTTGGCCGCCAAACAAGCAAGCGAGCACTACGAGGAACTGCATGGTCAGGCCTGCCCAATGCAGTAGAGCTAACAGCGATTGGTGACGAAGGCACAAGTCCATCATCCAATGCTGCCTCATCCACGGCCTTGGGTCGTGCTACATTCGTGGCCCTAGAGGACTGTGGCTCGTCACAAATCTCTCAAGCAAAGCGGCGGCTCCACGACGCGGTGCGGTTTGAAGGGTAGCTCCTGATCGCGGACAAAGCGTATGTGCGACTCCAGAGTGCTAGGATCCAGCCACTTCCAGCCACCAATCCGCAGTTTGTTGAGGGCCGGAGAGCCCAGCTGGTGTGCCACAATGAGCCGCAGGACCCCTGCACGTGCACTGCCAGCGGACAAAGTCATGGCGAGAGCTGTGTAAAGGAAGATAAAGCCCACGTGACCGCCATAAGCCGCAAAATACACGAAGTCTGCGAGGAGTACGAAGATGCCGTATGCCGCTCGGAGCCAAAAGACCTGCAAAAGGTTCATTATCACGAATTCATGCCTTTAACCCCGAGCCCCTGCCCCCAAGGCCTCCACCAGGTCTGTCGCAAGGAGCATGCCCAGGACCGTCATGCAGAAGATGAAAAGCCGACACCACTTCCGCGCTGCACGCAGGAGCCACACCGGCGCCCAGGAGGGTCGGCGCAGCAAAGGGGAGTCCCTGCTCTCCGCGAAATATGCCCATGCGATCAAGGTTGCCACGAAGTACCACAGCCGATCCGGGATGCACATACTTGTAGGCGCTTACTAGGATCAAGCTAATTTCGCCCTCGCGTCTCAGCTGAAGCCAAAGCCAAGTCGGGTATAGGCCATGTAATGATCTTGCAACTACTCACATGTATCGCTCAATGGCAGGACCAGTTAACGAAGTTTCCTACATACCAGCCCACAATACCTTCCGTTTCCCGCTATAGTCTTACTGTTGTTCGCCCGGTGCCAATTGTCTTGAAACATAAGAAAATGATGCAGCTGAAGAGCTCCCTGGGGGCTCTTTGCAGGTCCAGGCCAATCAAAGGTTTACGTTGGCAGCCATTTCCTGCGCTCCCTAAACCCTAAATTGCCAAACCGCAGCGGCCCGTGAAGCAAACTCACGAAGTCTCAAGTTTTCATGTAGTTGTCAGACCGTCGCACATCCGAGGCCTGCCGGCGACTTATTCCGGTCGCCATGGCAGGGAGTAAGGGGATCGCCAGCAAAGTTAAGCAGTTCGCTGAGCATGCCTGTGGGGATATGCGGACGCCAAAGGCTGTCGGATTCCACAGTTCACAGTCGCGTGGGCCCGTCTTGTAAGTATGCGACTGCGCCAACGTATGCTGGAAGACATGAGACAGAACGGCACGCACAGGGAAAGTCACGTTCATGGAGCCTTTTACCCAGGAAACCTCCTGGGCTTTCTGTCTCTTGAACTACAGGTGGGGCAAGGCTCTCCAGGTGACAAATGTGACTATCATATCTAAATCTATATGTACATGTCTCCCTCTGCGCCTGGAAAATGTGCGGTAAACGCACTGGAGTGACTCTCGGAGCAAAGGCGCGCGCAGCTTGCGAGTAAATCTGGAGTGGAGTGTCATGGGCTCGAGGCAACGGGCCTCCTATCTCCACGTGCTTGAACGAACCTCTCGAAGACACCAACCTGCGATTTGAAAGTTCAAGGGGCTCACCTTACTCATTACGGCCGCCTTGTGAATTACTTGCAAGACTCATGAGATCATGACAGATTTCCGGACAGACGGGCTTTTTCCGACCCACTCGCACTGACATCTGCCGTACCAGTCCAGCCGAAGGCACAGCCGTAGCAACCTGGCCCGTATCCCGACATCAACCCCCTCCATACCTTGAGGCACTATACGACACCCATTGTGCTATGTCTATCTCCAACAATGACCCAGAAGATGCTCAGGGCACAAAGGTTTGCGGGTGACAAAGAAGGCATGGACGGCCTAAGGCTCGTGCCTAAGGCTCGCGGATCAGGGCTTGTTCAGGGACATAAAAAGCCGAAATGATTTCAAAAGGATTGCGCAAATTGCGTGAGAACTAAAACGCTAAAACGAAACATCGTTGCGCCCTGTTCGAGCTTTTGCATTTCGTTAAACTTTGGCTCCTCATCCCCCACAGCTGCCAATTTGTTGATGCAAAGAGCTGTGCTTGCTGCCAGGGAAACGCTTGGATCTTAGTACGTACGGGGTTCAAAGGTTGAGTGGGTTGAGGCTAGACGCATCAGACGGCGACCAAATTTCTCAAAACGGGAACCGTTCCCTCGGAACCCTACCCTACCCAGCATGTTAGATGCGGATCAAAATCAGATGTACTCAGAGCGAAATTACGAGTTAAACCCAACTGCCTCGCTGCGAGCACAGTTTTCACCTGTGCCCCTAATCGTAACCGCAAGACGTCAAACAGGGCTGTTAAGGGCATAGGGCTGACGGACCTCGGAGACGAAGTACGTCTAAGTAGGAAAACTTCTCGATACACAGCCCAAAGGTAACTATGCGGGCTCGCAAAACCCAAAACAAACGAGGCCATGTTCATGAACAGTCGCATCCGTGGGGGGTCTCGCGACCAACTGGCATTACCCCGCGCATGAGTCTCTGTTGCTCCGCGTCCGCTTTCTTGGCGAACCCCGCCAAGCAGCACAGGTACGCAGCAAACAAAACCACTTAACAAGTACAGATTTTCACTGTATAGGTTGAAGACTCCCACGATGTATATGTCGCTGCTATATAAGGATGATCTCGGACTCAAATCTCAAGATACCTTAGGGAGTTCAATTAACCTAGCCGCAGATTTCTTGATAGCACACACCCGCCCGCCCCATAGTAAAGCCTCGCCGAAGACAGTTATCTCTTTGGAGATGTCCAATAATGACGAGTAGAGGAAATTGAGAGCGCAATTCCCCCTAAATCCGTTAGCCGACATACCCAACACCTCACGCAGGGCTTCAGATCCTTGCGACTTCAACCAAAACCCCTCGAAAACTCCTCTTTACCCTCAGGCATCTCGCACCTTTGGCGGGCTCGGTTGCACACCGTCGACCTGACGCAAAGTATGGGCGGAATCCTTGTCATCATCCTTAGCCGTAGATTCGACCCCCACTTTGCTCAGCTGGCATCCAACTGAGTCGCGCTTGGCTCGAGGTACAAGTAAGTCCTTTCCCCTACACTCCGAACACAAATCCCCCCGAGGTCTGGTTTCCTACAAGACCCCAGTCTCAACACCCTCAGAACAGCATGATGCCTCCCAGGGCATGCCACTTGTGCCAATCTGACACATCCCCCTCCCTCCTCCTAGCTGAGTTTCTATCTTTTCCCTGCTTTTTGTAGCGTTGAACAACCATGGACTGCAGAGTCTTGGAATCCCTTGGGGTCGGAAAATATGACATTAGGCTAACACCCGAAAACTAACAACAGCATATCAAAATAGCCTGCATACCAGCCAATAAAGATATTTTTCAGTCCAGGCTGCACAGCACGGGAAAACCAATGCGGAGCCAAGCATTCTTGCTCCAACCCTTGATTTTATGTGCACCACCCCTGCCCTCTTACATCCCGCCCATCCCAGAATATTCACTGTCCTCATGTTTCGGCGGGTTGTTCCATGTTAGGAATAGCTCAAAAGGATTTTGTGTGTGTGCGTCTGTTTGTAGTCTCCAAGCATGATACTGCCCAAGTGTGCCGATGTCAACACACATGGGCAGACCGGAAACTGACCGCTGGCATTTCCGCCCAAATCATCGAACGAAACTATGCACTGGCACAAAACAAAGCTCACAAAGCAGACCCGACAAGCCGGTATGCCCTGAAACCTGAACTTCACTGACGGTTTTTGATGGGGAGTATATATATATATATGTATGCATATACATACATATTATCTGTATGTATATATATGTATACATATATATATATATATATGCGTTTGTGTGTACATATAGGTACTACTTTAAGGTTCCTTCCCCTGCGCCCAAGAAGCCTCGCCATGATTTGATTGGAATACGAATGGTAAAGCGTACCTGCAGCATTATTTGATTCGTTTAACAACATACTTCGCAGCACAAAACTGCAGTACTTGGCAGCACCTCTAACTCGAAAACCGAAGTTGCGACGCAGACCTCGTGCCAGTACTCCATGATCTGGAGTCCGCTATACTCCCCTGGCTGGCAAGCCGGTCTTTTTGTGTGCCATGTGACAACACGCGACAGACGGATGTGAGAACGACCTGTTGGCCTGCAAACTCTTCTGAACAAGTTGCACTTGGCCCATGCACCAACCATGCAACCCCCCCCCATCACCGCCTGAGTAGAAGTCGTGCAGCTCGATGTAGCTGTACAGCCCCGCGTCAGAAGGATCGATCTTCTTCTCCTGAAGTCTCTATCTGTGAAAACAATCGGCCGGTCGCGAAGACCGTCCTAGTCCCACAAGCTTGCGCCTGGCCTATGGATGGACATCTAAGCACCTCCCTCCAAATAATGAAGAATACGTTCACTGGTCTCACAACCCCGGAATCCGTTGCAAGCAGTTTTGGGGGAACGAAGACAAACCCCTTCAAAGGAACTAGGGGGCTTCTAAGGTACTTGGTGAAGGCGTTACAAGGAATCGTTCGGCCCTGTGTTCTTATTGTTTCATTTGGACTGTATGAAAAAGTTTGTGCAGAAATAACTGAAGCAAGGGAACCCCTTTGTGTTTTGATTCAGTCTCATTTCAGTCAGCCGGGAAGTCGTTCAAAGGACGTGATCCTTCATGAGGGTTTGGGACCACTCTGACCGCCCCGAGATTGGAGTCACAAGAACTGCGACCTAACCGTGACATGAACTAAACAGAACCATGAATCGGATCAAAGTCTGCTGATCATCCACTTGAATAGGAGAGAAACATATGCGTCATCATGACCATAGTTACAATGGTCTTTGGATTCGATGCTTGCCGGGAGGGACAGGGGTATTGCAATCAGTTGACCAATCCTTTCTTCAACCGTGCCTGGATTTAGGATGCTCGTGAAGACCTTTCTGCGTACATCTCTGAGATAAACGAGAGGTTTCTAGGTATTATCAAATATTGTGGCTTGAAAGAAAAATCAAGAAAAACTGAGAACAAGTGGAAAGTGCGATTGTCGGAGGGACCATCATCGTAACGTCTATGAAAATTACATAAACGTAACTACAGCCATCCATCCCCCCCTTGCTAAACCAGCCTCAAAGCCAAACATGTTGTCGCTCCCCTGGGCAAGGCTTTTCTGTATCCTTCTGGTATGCCTCAAATCGGGCCTTTGGGGTCGGGACAGAAAGGAGCTATACCTTGAACTCAGTCATCTGGGTTCACACTCACTCCTTATGCAAGCTTCACCTCGACAAGTCCAACACCTTCATCCCACCCTCCAGTTATCAAGCAGGGAACACTCTGAAGCTGAGCCGGCTCCGCATTAACTCGCACAGTCTGGAACAGAGAACTCAATCCTTGAACATAGATCCCGCCCACATCATTTCGAACCTTGTTCGTCTGTGCCACTCAGCCAAGTTCGGTGCAATGAAGATTCAATTCTCTGTAGCTTCAGTTCGGCTGCACACACCTGCCAGTTTCCTACATATCCAACACCGCATGCGATGACAAAGTGTGGAACCACGTCTCTTTGCACGCCTGGGCTCTCCCCTAGCCTGTCATAATTAGGCAACAAAAGAGCTCCACAGAGTCTTCACAAGACATCATGGCTCTTGTAAGTGATCCCGAAAGCTGTAGCTATGTAACTCCTAAGTAACTAAGTATATAAATGCACCTCATCTAAAATATCTCTGCTGCCTGGGAATGGCTACGCATAGTTTGAAAGGATACCTCGGTCCAGGTAACCGAAGCGGTCCAACTGGGCTTTCCGTAAGACCTAGGCCTTAGGCTTCAAATTTGTGAGGGGCATACAATACAATAATGGATGCCGCCTTAGATGCATATGGAATGTTGCAGAAAACCTCCAACCTTCAAGCAACCATGTGACTCTGAAGAAATCATGCTTCATTACATGGTTTGGTGAGACTGTGCTCGGTTGGATTTGGTGCAGAACTGAGGCCTCCCCAAAGGTGTCTTGATTGAACTCATCGTTGGTGGCGATACGCTCCTGCGTACCAAGATATTATATGTGAACTTAGTCTCTCGTACTGTTACACGCTGCTTGGTGAGGGGGGTGGGGATCCCACAGACAATGTCTTGTATAACAAACGACGACTCCCTGCTCAACTCTGTTGAGGCCTCCCCGAATGTCTCGAGGTTGCTTTCATCGTTCTCCGCTATGCGCTCCTGCACAGCAAGAGAGGGGGGTTAGGCTTGCTCGCACGCTGCTGAAGATTGAAGCCCGGATTAGACGTCGAGAATTCGGTGAGTGCGGCCCTTATCTGCAAATTCTCGCCTTATGTACCGAAATCTTACAACTAAACCTCATACTATTACCATCCAATAATTCGGGCCTGAACTGGGGAGTCTGGCTACGTAAGAATACAGTCTGCGCAAGTCCTGGACCATACTCCTTGACCACTGACACGGACAAACTTATGTGCAAGCACTCAGCCAAGAAATCGTCAAGGGGTCCTCCAGCTTCTGCAACCGCTGCATGTCGTCCAACTGCAAGGTGCGAGAAAGCGTATCAGTGTCAACACGAAGTGGCTTTGTATTCGTTGGACGCTCCATCGCTAAGAGGGGAAGGCGCGAAGAGGGCTTGAATTGAAGAGGGTTTGAAGCTTCGAAGCTTAAGGCGTTGCAGAGTTGAAGGTTCAAGCCCTTGTGGGTGGAGGGATGCGACCGCACATGGGCGAGCAAACTGCATAGATGCCATGAACACATGGACGCAGTGACGTTCAGTCGCCAAAATCTTGTCTTCAAGCCCGTACAACAGAAAGCCTGCACAAGACTAGTAACCAGGCTTAGGGCTGAGGATCTAAGGTTCTGGACCTCTCGAAAAACACCATCCTCAATCATGTCCGGAAGCTTAACAAAAAGCCCGAGCTCCCGGCACAACGAGCCATGCTGACGAACAGGATCGCTAGCTAGGAGGACGCAGGAGATCAAGTGGCTGCCAGGCAAGTCTGTGCTTATGTACCTGCATGGAACATCTCGGATGCTGGTAACAACTCAAGAGTACTCACTGCTGGCATTCATCATCCCAACCGCGTCGTATACTAGAGGAAGGCGCTTCCTGGCTCAGGACCCCCCGAATGGGATGAATGCTGCTCGCGGCAACTCCCAACCTGCCCTGCTGCCGCTCCGATATATACACTGGCGTGCATGGCAAGCAGAAGCGAACATATCGTTGTGCTCCGGCTCAGGCTGCATCCTCGTCCTACAACGCAGCATTCTACCGGCTACCTCAACCATCATCATCACCATCGGCATCCTCAGCACCATGGGAGGTAATCGACTGCCTAAGTCTCAGCAGCGGGGATCAAGTACTCGTCGGACCATTGACTCACGGCCATGGTCTTCTGTAGCAGCCCCCCGCCAGGTCCCTGGCTTTCTTCCTCAATCCCTAAACATCTCTAAACACTACGTGAGCCTGGTAAGGCTCTGTTCTCAGACACCATGGCAAGAATCTCACGCATGCAAGGCCTGTATACACTAACTGCAACTCAACTTACGACGGCAGCTGCACTTCAGCTTTGGGAGGGACTCGGGTGAGTGCAATCGAACTAGGTGGGTCGTGCGTTGTGCAGCCTGCTAAGCTTCAGGCTTCGGGCTCTCAGACGCCGTGATGTTGCCCCGCTCGATTTCTTTCGGTCGGCATGCGAAAACCAACGGCCACACAAAGCAGGCGGCAATGTGGCTCCAGGGGCAAGCCAACCATGGCAGTTTTGGCTCATGGTTGGCCAGTCGACTGCCTGCAATCCTCTCCCCAGCTCAAACCCCCGCTTCACACTGGGTTAAGCTTTGAGATCCCACTGCGAAAAAAGAGTTTACGTGACGTAAACGGTCCTGTGTATATCTGGCAAGAGAACATAGCCAAAAGCCAACCCAGTGACGGGACCTACGCTTGAACAAGAGGTTCAAGCTGCGGGGGAGGCAGCTCAAGGGGAGCATTCGGAGAATCAGCCGTATCTTCGGAGTCATTCAGCACGGGTTTGTGGGTTAGTCAAGCTAAGGACCCCGGTTCAGAAAGACGAATCAACTGTTCAGGTGCCCCGGTCTGACATCACCATTAAGCACCATCAGACTTGCCGGGCGCTTGCCCTTAACGTGACATTTGAGATGCCGTACCATCCGAAATCGCAGACTCGGAAGTGTAGTTGTCGTAGTACGGTCTCATGAAGCTGCTACACCAGAAATGCTCCCCAGAACTTCTGAATTCAGCAGAAAACTGCCCAGCTTTGAGGCAGGCGCAGCGCACGTACGTGTAATGCAGTGTTGGTTCATGGTTGCTTCAAAGTGCGCGGTTATCGCTGTCATTGCCAAAAGACTTGTGGGATTCTTGTGATGAGGGAGTGTGCGGGATTAGGAGAGTAGCAGTCATCATGTCGTCCTCGCGGTCGTCGAAGTCGTGTGTCGCACCGTCATCGTCGTCGTGACGACGTGGTTAATGCTTAGGAATAGCAGCAGCAGCAGGAGCAGCGATGGGTCGTTTTCGTGGTCACCGCCACCACCCCCACCGCCTCCACCACCTCCACGAGTACTACTACTACTACTACTACTACTACTACTACTACTACGACGATTACACAAGGGATGGCCGAGAACAGCTACTAGTGAGAAGTGATTTGTACAAAAGCTCTTTCGAATGTCGGCATGTTGCACGTCTCGTGCGACCAGATATCGAAGGTCTGGGATGCACCTGTTGTCCGGAAACCTAAATCTCACTGAGGCTGTTGTAGACGATGGGAATGCACTTGTCATCAACTGCGTCATCATCGTCGTGGTCGTCCTGTTTCGCCGCAAAGCAATCCAGCCCTAAACTCAAGCCGTTGAAGATTCGTGATCAACTAATACATTCGGCCAACTTCCAGATGCGAAACAGGGAACTCCGTCTATCTAGTCGCAAAGAGTGACGCTCCAGTAGCTTAGTTTTGAAAATAGGGTTTTGGGGAAGTCCCAATCATACCTGCCCCTTTCAGGTAACCTTTCTCGCACCTTTCCTGGATTCTTGTTAATTAAGGGATTTAAACTGAAATAAACAAGAATAGAGATCTACAGTAAATAGTGTGTTTAGGGTTTAGGGTTTAGGGTTTAGGGTTTAAGGTTTAGGGTTTAGGGTTTAGGGTTTAGGGTTTAGGGTTTAGGGTTTAGGGTAGCTTCAACGTAAACTTCTGCACAAGAGCCCAGCTTCACGTCCTCGGCATCCTGTCCCCCACGTTCTAAAGGGGGGACCTTCAAGAAACACGGTATTTTGGGGGGCCGAAACAATTACCTATACTGTTTTGGGGGTTGCTTATTATAGCCATAGTAGAAATTACCTCTTCTATTTTGGGGGTTCCTTATTATAGTTATAATAGAATCTGCCCCAAAACCCTGTTCCAATTATTTAGGCCCTTACATTACCCACTAGTCAGGTTCCTACATTATCCGACTTCTCCCAGGACATGGGCTACAAGGGAGGACGTGAACAGAGAACGCCAGAAGATGAAGGGCCCGCTTTAGGGTTTAGGGTTTAGGGGTTTAGGGTTTAGGGGTTTAGGGTTTAGGGGTTTAGGGTTTAGGGTTTAGGGTTTACATGACTCTGGCCTATTGCTGTCTCTCTCTATCTTCCCCTCTCTCTACATATACTGTAAAACCACCTACAATGTATTCAGTGTGTCTAGAAGCATGCTGATAGTGGAACGTAGTATCGTATAGCTATGCAACTCTTCTCGTAGGCCCTAAACCCTAAACCCTAAACCCTAAAACCCTAAACCCTAAACCCTAAACCCAGGGTGCACAGGTTGGGATGTTTTCGGTCTCTGAGGAGCATTGATATGGCGCTCAAACCTGGGTTTTGGGTTTGGAGCTTTAGGGTTTTGGAGTTTTGGGTTTAGGCTTTAGGACTTTAGGGCTCGCGGGTTTTAAAGTTTCGGGTTTAAGGTCTAGGGTTTAGGGCTTCATTTAGAGTTTGGGGTTTAGGGTTTAGGGCTTTCGGGCTTTCGGGCTTCGGAGTTTGGGGGTTCGGGGCCTTAGGGTTAGTGGAAACTCGCCTGAAGATCACAAACTTCTCCGCTCTTCGAGCATGAGACCGACGCAAACTAGCCGCCCATCTCAGCTCCCGAACCCTAAACCCTCACCAAACCCTAAACCCTAAACCCTAAACCCTAAAGCCTCAACCCTCAACCCTCAACCCTCAACCATCAAAAAAAGGCCCCAAAAACCACAAAGAGCTTGGCCGGTCATCATCGGAGCTCAGGGAAGGCCATCCCGACGTCTTCCCGAGAGGCAACGGGGAGTCGGAGTCCTTTGATTCGATGTGAAGGCTTTAAAGGGGATTATAAGGGTTTAGGGTTTAGGGTTTAGGGATTATAAGGGTTCCTTTGGAAGGGCTCTATAAAAATATTGTAAGGGTTCCTTTGTACACGGGCTCTATAAAGGATTATAAGGGTTCTTCTCAAAGGGCTCTATACAGGTACTATAAGGGTTGTTAGGGCACGGGGGCTGCGAGATTTGCATGAGAGGGTTTCGGGTTTGGGGATTTCGGGTTGAGGCTTTGGAGCTTTTCAAGTCTTCTCCAATTCCGAGAGACATCATTCGCAATCTTCACCCAGTCCAGGCACAGCTCATCCTGGGTTTCACGGCTCAGGTTTCAGGCGAGCTTTAGGGTGTTTCAAGGGGTCCCTAAACCCTGAACGTTTAGGGCTTGGGGCTTTAGGGATTAGGGTTTAGGGCCCGAAATAATTTGAAACGTCATATCTGTGCCCTTCCGCGAGCCCCTCCCCGTCGCCGCCTCCGAACCTCCGAAGGATAGCAATGACAAAACATGACCTTAAATAGACTTTCGCCACCCGGTCGGTAGCTGTGTATAGTTCCCACCAAGCAGAAACGCTAAAGAACGTGCAGCGGCAGCAACAAGAGCAACAACTGAAATCCGATCGTGGTGACGGTGATGATGACGATGATGGTGAAACGAAAGACAGAATCGTCAACAACCTCATAATCTTTACTATCGCCAAAGACAATTGGCGAAAAAAGCGTGTGGGCAGCATTCTCGAGACTGTCCAATGTTTGGGGTCTACTGCTTCGGGCTGAACGTTTCGAGGTTCTGCTGGGCGCTCGGATAACCCGGAGGACCCAAAGAGCCCAAGACCCCTTAATTACGGAATATAGATGGAATCATGATGTAAGGTATATTCCTTAATTAAAGGGTATTGGGCTCTCTGGGGAAGCCGCAAAGGATGGTTAGGCCTCAATCGCATTCGCACGCCTGAGAATGCCTCAGTGTTGCGCTAAGTCTAAACTCTCAGGCAAATCAACTTCTTAGCTCATGTTTGCCAGGCCATTTCACTATGTCTCGCCACTTGATTCGGGAATACTTGCCGAAATGTTGGGCTCGCTATTGCTACTGCTACAGGATGAATGCCAAGCATCATCCCCTTTATTCCAGACACAGATGTCCAACGGATGCTGCGGCGTTTCGAAGGTGTAGACAAAGGACTCCTGCTCACCCGCCTTGAAGTCCTCGATATTGCTTCGGGGTTTGGGCGCTGGCGAAAGTTGGCTGTACTAACAAGCCAGCCAAAGGTAAACACAACATAGAAGGAAAGCTGAGATTGAGAGAAGATAAGAGCGGGCACGGTGATCCTGATATGGTCATGCCTATTGCATGCCAAAACATTCTGAACAAGTCATAGCATCGTCTTTGGATGTGCTGAGATACTTCGTCGCACCTTTCCCGGTCCGATACGTCAGCCACGCGTAGATATCTGAGTCTGTTCCACAGTCATCATCGGAACTGACTTTGAAAGTCAACAGGAACTTCGAGCCGACGTCCGCCTTTGTGCAGCACATGCTGTTGTCGAAGGTCGGGTTGCATGTCGAAAGCTGGCAGAGGAGCTCCCCCGCACCCTTCTTGATGATAAAGCCGCTGGAACATGCATTGGTTGTACAGTACCTGGGGATCTCAGAAAACAAGGGACCTTCTTGCGAAATCGCCAGATCCGCACTGCTAACATTCCTTATCGTGGCTCCTACTCCAAGAGCCAAGACAAAAACAGGCCGCTTCAACTTCGGCCGTTCGGAAAGGATCGTAGCAAAGCACCCTTCAACAGGGCAGAAGATGGCTTTCTCCGGCTGTGGGGCATTCAACACAAGGGAATGAATAGTGTTTCGGGTGGTACACTATAGAACAATGTGGGCAGTTTTCTAAATTAGGGTCCCTTTTAGGGTCCTTTTTATGAGGGTGCCGTATTATATTGGGGACCTAAAAGGGATCCTAATTTAGAGAACTACCCATGTAGGGACTTAGAGACTCTACGAATAGTAGGACCGATTCTTCGGCCCCACAGACCACTACCGAGCCCCAAACCCAGCATCCAAGCTGCGATCTCTGCTGAGTCGTGCAACACCCCTCACAGTCGGTCTTGCCATTTTCGGGGCAGTCGACACCTTGGGTACCTTAGCTGAAAGCTGGCATGTCATCTCAAGCACGAAGCGTTGCGCCCACAACCGCTGGATTGCAAAACCACCTGACGCCTAACAACAAAACCGAACACCTGTAACAACATTTCTCTTAGCCTTCTTCTTCTGAACCTAAACTCTAAGCCCTCATTCCCATCACTGCCCGAAATCGGCCGAGCCTTCGGCTCAAGGCGTTTGGGTAATAGGGTCTCCACGCTTCAGGTGAACTGAAGGTACTACCGGATTAGGCCCCTAAACCCCAAACCCGAAGTCCTCGAACCCTAAACCCAACACGGTGAGAAGTTTAGCGAAATACTGATGATGATGATATAAAGTCCTGCATTACCTTAAGCACCCTAAGCTATGGGAATTATGGTATATTCCTTACTATGGGTAGTGCAGGATTTATATCATCAACCGTATTTTGGAGGTTCCTTATTGTAATTATGGTATTAGATGTCCCAAAACCCGTACTAAGGCTTCCGCATGATTTGGGGTAAGGAATCCCAAAACCCTAAACCCTAAAACCTTAAACCCTAAACCCTAAACCCTGAACCGTCAAGTCTCGGTTCAAAGGCGGCCGAGGAACCTTCCGTCCGCCCGCTAAGCTCGATGGTGCAATAACACTGCTTGAGCAGGCACCTCAAGGGTGGGGCTTTCAGGGTTTAGGGTTTAGGGTTTAGGGTTTAGGGTTTAGGGTTTAGGGTTTAGTGTAGGGGCCTTAATAATTAGAGTAGGGTAATTAAAGTATGATATACCCCCAAGCCCTATTCGAATTCTTAAGGCCCCTACATTAAACCCTGAACCCTCAACGCTAAACCCTATTCTAATTATGAAGGCCCTGATGTTAGAGTTTAGGGTTGGAGGGTCCAGGGGGTTGGGTTATGCATTCCGGGTTCAGGGTTCGGGGTCAGGTTTGGGTTCGGGGTTCACTGTTTAGGGTTTAGGGTTGTGGGCTTCCCCGAAATTCTTGGAGCCTTGGAACGAGAAATGCACTCGCGAGATTTGCATCAAAGAATACGAGAAGATGCAAACTCCCGAAACACCAGCCGAGTAGCAACCTCAACCGCCGTGAAAATGCACTAAGCTGGAGGCCTCAATGGTTCGACGAGAGCCCAATCCCTAAACCCTGAACCTCTTAGGGCTACAGATGCAGATATCCAACCCACCATCAATCGTCAGATCTCCGCCGTGGCGCTTGCCTGTCGGCGTGTAGTAGTGACCCGGGTTTTCGTCCTCGTGGTGCGGACTGCCACAGACCCATGCATAGTTAGATCAGAAATCATGAAACAGATACAGACATTGGATAAAAGAGATAGACAGACCCGGTAGCATGCAAATCTGGTGCGATAGAGCAGGAATTTACAGAGACACAGGGCTTTGGATATTGTCATTGTGCTGGAAATCATGGGCGAAGCCTGCTGCCTGATGGCAGTCAGGCTGTCCATTTTCCTTGAGCGGAGCGGAGACCTTTGGGATTTTGAGCTCTGAAACAGGTACCTCCTGACGATCAGCCTCAGCCTATAACTGAAAGTCCCTAAACCTTAAGCCCTGAAGCCTCAAACCCTTGAACCCAAAGCACACGCGCAACAAACACAGCCCTAAACTATGAATCCTGTATCAATAGCTTACAGCCCTTACAAGAATGCTACACCAAAACTCAAACCTTCCACATCCCTCAACCCTGCCACGATCCTACACTCCTGCGCGACCCGAAACCCTAAACCCCAACCCCAAACCCTAAACCGTAAGCCCTAAACCCCTAACCCGAGAATGCCCACACCTCGCACTTGTCCGCAGCTTCTTGCCTTGGCAATGCAAAAGATAAAAGTGCTTGGCCTTACGGCTCCTGATTCGGTTTTTTTGTTAGGGTTGATTCATGTCGGCCATGCATCTCGGCAAAAAAAGATCTAAGCGTACAGGGCGGGCAAAAGCCTGCTCCTGCAAACCTACCCCAATACGGTCTTGCCTTTTCTTTTGTTGCACCAGCCCGAACCGTGACTAAATGAGATGCAGAGACACCCTCGACCTTCAAGATCCGAGGGCTGAGGATTTGGGGTCAAACACTAAACCCCAAGCCCGAAGCCTCTGGCATCACCCTAAGCCCTGAGCCCTTAACCCCAAAGTGTGGAGGCCAAATCATCGACAAGGCACTTCTTCCAGCTCGACGCGTTACGCGCATACCTGAGCCGAGACCATTCTATCAGGGCTTTATGCGGTGTTATATTACACGTGTCGCAGAGGTCTGACTTGTTAAACAAGGGCCTCGGGGAGCTGCATACTCCTAATGTATGGGGCTCCTGCATCAGCGGCCCGATTGACTGTAGATTTGTGTGCGAGTACAAAAATACCTCCCTCCCTCCCTCCCTGCCTGCCTGCCTGCCTACCTGCCTGCCTGCCTACCTATACATACATACATACATACATGCATACATACGTACATACATACACACATACATACATATATGTGTCTGTATACTACATATATATATATATATGTATCTATTTATCCGTTTATTCATGTATGAACTTGTGTATTCATTATTGTTCGTTTCTTGATGACGGGCTCTTTGAAGTTTATCAGGTATGCTCAGTTTGCAACTTTCATCTGCGTGTGCACGTCTTCTGTTATTGTATACACGAAAACCATGCTCCCAAAGGTCTCAAAGTTTCGAAGGCCTGGGCTGCTAGAAGCTCTAAAAACCCTAAACGACAAGGAGCCTCAGATATGCTAAACCCTAAACCCTAAACCCTAAACCCTAAACCCTAAACCCTAAACCCTAAACCCTAAACCCTAAACCCTAAACCCTAAACCCTAAACGAAAAGGAGCGACGCTGAACACCGACCTTT
>CAJNDV010023514.1:7783-18652 GCA_905221635.1 Symbiodinium sp. CCMP2456
TTGGGGGTTTAGGGTTTCGGGGTTTAAGGTTTGGGGGTTTAGGGTTTAGGGTTTGGGGTTTAGGGTTTAGGGTTTAGGGTTTGGGGTTTAGGGTTTGGGGTTTGGGGTGTAGGGGTTTGGGGTTTAGAGTTTAGGGTTTAGGACTTAGGTTTAGGCTTGCTTTAGGTTTCTTGGTGGGATTTTTTAAGGGTTCTCTGAAAGGCTCCTTTGTGGGCTTGGGTAAAGGGTTACAGTCATGGGTATTATGAAGGTTCCTTTAAGGCATTACGGGTTTTTTCACAGTTGCTCAAGGGCTCCTTCAAGGGTGCTTTAAGGTATCTTATAGGAGGGTTGTGGGTTGTGGGTTTGGTTAAAGGGTCCAATCTATGGGTGTAATTGGTATTATGAGCGTTCGTTTAGGGGTTCACGCTGTCCATGTTGTTCACCGGTGGCTTTCTACTCAGATTTTCGTTGCCCTCCCGAGACAATCCGATGGTTAGGGTTTAGGGTTCAGGGTTTAGGGTTCTCCAGCTGCAATCTCAGGTCCACAGCTTATAGGTTCAGGGGCAGAAGCCAGGAAGTTGTTGAAATCACACTCAGCAACGACGGCAAACGGTTTGTTGGCTGCAGTCGGGTCCCCAGAAATGGGAAGCACATCAGCTGCTCTCTGGTGCTGCAGAAGAGTCTGTGTCAACTGGTCAGGGCCTAGGTGGTGGAGTCACTCCGCCAGCAACGGATCCTGAGCAATGGCCAATCACAGGACGAGTTTGGATTGTAATTTTCGTCAATGAGTGCGACAAGCGCAATCCAAGTTTTGCCAAGGGGTTGCTCACCGGCAACCCGTTCGTCATAGCCCAAGAACTGCGCTTCTCCATTACATGTAAGGAGTTGGTGCCTACGTGCTTCCCGACAATTGCATACCCTTGACACCCAGACCACCGGAAGGATCTAAAAACTACATCCCCTAATTTGGGACCCTATACTACCAAGGGGTACTTTAAAGGAACCCCCTGAGGCCCTATTAAGGGATCCATTTGTTTAGATCTTTCCGGTGGTTTGGAAAGTAACGTTGGCAGCAAGCCAAGACCTCACAAACCGTTGGGTAAGAAGTACAAGGCTTAGGGTTTAGGGCTTTGGGTTTGGATGTTTAAGGGTTCCAAAAGGCTTAGAAGACGGGTTTGGGGTTGAGGGCTTAGTCTCGAGGGTTCAGGATCGAAGGGTAAGGAGTTAGGGGTTTAGGATGTAGGGAAAGGACTGTGAGTTTGACAATTCCTGCTGTCCAGAAGCATTTGCCGATCAGTTGCCATAAACATCTTCAACCCCTAATCGCGAAGCCCTGAAAACCTAAACCCAAAAACCCGGAAACCCTAAACCCTAAGCCCTAAAACCCTAAAACTCTAAACCCCCGCACCAGTTCAGCTAGGGACCCCTCAAAACCGGAACCCCACAAGCCATCTTTGAAATTGGGTTAAGGCTTTGGGTCTGGGGTTTAGGGTTTTGGGGTTTAGGGTTTAGGAATTGTGTCGGGAGATTATGGTTAAGGCCTCGGGCTCAGGACTTAACATTTAGAGTTTGTGGTTGCGGGATTTCAGGCACTTATAATACGGACATCCCCTTACCGAGACTGTTGCAACAAAGGACTAGTGTTTAGCGATCGGGGTTTTTAAATCAGCGCCTGGATTTTCTTTTGGTTGTATAAGGCTGGTTACTGTAAAGGGGGGTGGACTGCTTTTCTAGATGAGGGGGCGGGTTGAGCCGGGGATTGGGGTTAGGGGTTTATGGTTAGGGTTTGGGGCCTGGGTAGTCAAGTTGTTCTCAGTAATTCCCTAACCGAAATCGAAGCTACCCTCGCTACTTCTTCTGGCGATAGGATTGCGGAAATGTCGGGGCCGTAATCGACAACTAGTTTTCTTCAAGCTTGTCCAGAGGAAACCCTAAACCCTAAACCCTATAAACCCTATAAACTCTATAAACCATATAAACCCTAGACCCAAAACCCCCAAAACCTGAAAGACTTGAACCGAAAACTTGTCAGCTTCCAGCTTGTCCAGGGTGAAATCTTGGTTGCTCGTTATTACCTTGCTAAACTTATAACTTTTAGTACCCTTAATATCAAAAAGGGCTAATCCTAAACGTGATGAAGCTAACAAGTGACTGTAAAGCTCAACCAAGAAATCAACACGCACTTTGAAATGGGAGTTAGATTTGTGTCGAAACACTGACAATATGAACAAAATGGTGTTCATGTTACGGGACTCTGTGGGCGGATGGTTTTTGTCTAGGCTTAAAGCCACATAGCCGAACTCTGAACCAAACCCTGAAACCCAAACCCTAACCTAAACCCTAAACCCTAAACCCTAAACCCTAAACCCTAAACCCTAAACCCTAAACCCTAAACCCTAAACCCTAAACTGGAAACCCTAAACTGCCCTAAATCCTAAACCCCCGAACCCTAAAAATTGAGTTTAAACTCCATGCTGCACTCTAAAACCTGAGCCCTAAACCCTAATCCCAAAATCCTACACCCCATACTGAGACCTGAACCCTTAACCCTGAAACCCCTAAGCCCACACATCCTAAACTCTAAACCCTAAGCCCTGAACCCTATAAATCCCTTACAGGAACAAAACAAAGGAAACCGAACCGGAAAGCTTCTCTGGCCTCAACGCAGCTGCTTTCGTTCGAGTCCCTTCGGCTCAACTTACCTCAGACCCACCAGGGGGTCGAACAGCTTCTTTAAGGGATCTATAAGGCTTTCGCAAAGGGATCGATATGGGTTCCTTGGGATCTATGGGTTAGGGGTTTGGGTGTTTAGGGATTCGGGTTGAGGGTTTAGGGCTTTGGGTATAGGGTCTAGTTGGGTAGGGGTTTGGGATTAAAGTTTAGGGTTTGGGGCTCAGGGTGCAGGGTCCCTTTTGAAGGGATGATTTATATAGCCCCTCATGTTGTGGGGCTATAGGAGCATGGTTTCTGAATCAGGTTCCTACATTGAGGGTTCCTTTATACACAAGCCCTATATAGAGTAGACCCGATACTCAAGCACCCATATGTATGTATATATATATATATATGTATATACATATCTATAGAGCCTCCGCAAAACTCGAAAATCACTGTACCTCGACGCATTGCAGCCCCATCCTGCCAAACCTGCGTGAAGTACACTCAGGAAGTGAAAGGAAGCGACAGTATATGCTATACGGATAATTGCCTAGAGCCCCTCAACCCTAACAGCCCCCCACATATATATATATATATATATTTATATTTATATTTATATTTATATATATATATACACACACACGCACACGCACGCACACACACACACACAGATATATATATATATATATACATACACACACACACGCCCTGGGCCGCAGCTATATCTAAGATCGTAGGTTATGACCCCGTAGTTCGAGCGTAGCACCCTGAAAATTCACCCAAAACTCCAATTCCGAGACAATACTGAAAAAAGTCGGAATAGTCATCTCCCCATATAGTCTCGATACACCCTAAACCCTAAACCCTAAACCGTGTATGTTGAAAATCTAGAACTACCCCAAAAGCTGCATTCTGACTCATGTAGGAGCCTGAACTATTAAGAATAAGGTTTTGGGGTATGTTATACTATCATTATAACAAAGAACGCCGCCCAAATAGTATAGGTAGTTATTAAGGCCCCTATAATATTGAGGCAACTATTGTAAACCCAACGCCCTAAACCCTAAACCCTAAACCCAATCCCCTATTCCCGAAACCCTAAACCCTAAACCCTAAACCCCGAACCCTAAACCCTAAACCTTTGATTGTAAACCCAACGCTTCGCGAAGACTCCGGGCGCCAGGCGCTCCGGCTCCTCCGGTGCCTCTTCCACGGGAGCCACTCTCTTGCAGAAGATCTGCGGCTCAGGGTTCCCAGAGACTCCCCGGGGTTTAGGGTTTGGGGGTTTCGGGTTTAGGGTTACTGAAGTACCCCCGTAGGCTCGGGGTTCAGCCACTCTCTTGCAGAATTGCGTTGAAACCCTAAACCCTAAACCCTAATCCTTGCATCTTGGGGTTCCGGGATGTGGCTTTAGACTTCTGAGCAGATGCTGCTGTTTTGACACGTGTAAGAGAGGTCTGCAACACCTTAGGGTTTTGGGTTTAGGGGTTTAGGGTTTAGGGGTGTAGGGGTTTAGGGTTTAGGGTTTAGGGGTCTAGGGTTTAGGGGTCTAGGGTTCAGGAATTTTGCAGGCTCCTCACATTCCACCCAGAGCCCTGCCCAGCACCTGCCTCGTACTGTTTCAATAATGCAGACGCCTTAATAATTAGAATAGGGTGTTGGGGGCTTTTATTGTAAAATTATAATCAGGAGCCTCCCAAAATAATATAGGTAATTATTGAGGCCCCTATATTACCCAAGCCACCAAGGAAACAAACAAACCACAAAACAAACGAAGACACAAACAAGCAAGCAAACTAACACTTTGACTATATGATGCAATACTTAGTCTTAGGCCAGAAGCCTCTGAACCCTAAACCCTCAGATAGCAAACTAAGACCATGCCAACAAACTTATATGCCCCAAATCCTAAATCTCAAACCCCAAAACCAGCACCATGGGGCAACCCTAAAACTTTGCCTAGGGTTTACGTTTTGCGGCTTCTTTCTCACCATGACCCCTGATAAAAAAAATCACAGATTTCTGAATTTCTAGATTCCTAATTAGTAAGCCGCAAGACCTTTACATCGCTGAAACCTGCGAAACCTCAGTTTAGGATTTAGGGTTACCTAAACCCCTAAACCCTAAACCCTAAACCCTAAACCATAAACCCTAAACCCTAAACCCTAAACAAAAAAGCCACGGGGTTCCCTGAATACCCCAAGCCCTCACTCCCCAAACCCGAAACCCTAAACTCCAACAAAAAAACAAAACCCTAGAAGCCCTTGGCGTTTAGGGTTTAGGGTTTAGGCTTTGGTTTAGGGTTTAGGATTTAGGGCCCCTAAGAAGCCCAAACCCCTCTCCACCTCACTCCGCTGTATCAGTGTTAGCGGCTTCGGCGGTGGGCCTGCAACGACCAGGATGGTGTTAGAGGGTTTGGAAATGCGGAAGAACCGGTACTTAAAGCATCACGGGACTTAGTAACCGGGGATATAAATGAAGTAAATACTTCATATAATTGGACGTAACCCACTACGTCCCATGAACCTCCAAGTATGCTGCATTGATATGGGTCTTGCGAGTGCTTCTTACGGAGTTGTTGAATTCTATGGTGTGGGGGGGAAGAAGGGAGAGGGTGGGGGGGCGTGTGAGTTTTTGCTTCAAGGCTCAGGATTTAAACCCTATAAACCCTAAACCCAAAACCCTAAACCCTAAAGGACGGGTCGGTTATGGTTGAGGTCTCGTGACTGGGCCGGCATGTTCTACTAGGTCCCATGAACCTGTGATAAGGGACTGCACCCCACGGTTTAGGGTTTAGGGTTCGAAAGACAACCCCATTACAGAACCCTCTTGTACCCTTGAAATTTAAAAGGAATCCCTAATTACCCTACCCATGATTCTTTAAGCGGACCCCTGTTTCTAAAACCCTATAGTACCCGTAAAGCCTCAAAAGGAACCCGAAACAATCCTACGTAGTTACTAAGTCCCATGAACCTTCCTAAAACCTAAAATCCCCCTTTAGGAACCCTGTAAGGAGCCAAAACCCTGTAAAGCCGTAAACCCTAAACCCTAAACCCTGAACCAATCTCTTTTTGTCACTCGATTCCGACAGCAGATGCGCCAGCCCCAAGGGAACGTCGCTCCTCCGCATCCTGTGGGAAGCGTTAAGGGTCAGAGGCTATGAGGCCTAAGGTTGAAGGGTTTAGGGTTCGGGGTTTGGGGGTTTAGGGCTTATAAGGGTTCAGGATGTTAAGGATTTGTGTTGTGGGAAGTAATGTGCACGGCTCGGGGTTTAGGGGCTTAGGCTTTGGGGATTGGAGTTTAAAGTTTCAGGGCTATGTGGGAAGCATTATGGACGGTTCGGGGTTTGGGGGCCGTGTTTGGGGTTTGGGGCCCCTAAACCATAAATTGTCTAGCTTTTGTGCTTTTGGGAAGCATTATGGACGTACGGGGTGTAGAGGCTTAGGCTTGAGGGTTTGGAGTTTAGGGTTTAGGGTTTAGGTTCGGGGTTTGGGGAAGCATTATGCACGATTCAATGCGGGGTTGAGCGGATCTGGGCTTAGAGTTGATCCTTGTAGGGCTTGGGGTTTGAGGAAGAACTTACTTCCCCAAGAACCCATGGAAAATAGAAGGTTAAACTTTCAGATTACTACTAAGGTATAAGAGCCCAAAAAGTTTCAAGGTTGGGTATTGGGGAACCTAAACCCTAAACCCTAAACCCTCAATCGGGGCCAGGGTTTAGATGTCGAGGGTTTGGACTATCAGAAGACATGCGAGCTCCTATCTGGGGCCCAGAGGGTTTAGGGCTTAGGGTTTAGGGTTTGGGTTTTGGGGTTTAGGGTTTGGGGTTTAGGGTTTGGGGCATAGGGTGTTCAGTGTTTAGGATTTAGGGTTTAGGGTTGAGGGTTTAGGGTTTTAGGGCTCTGACCCCTTCCTTAAAACGGTAGCGGTAACTTTTTGGGATCCCAGGTAGGGTTTATACCCTAAACCCTAAACCCTAAACCCTAAACCCTAAACCCTAAACCCTAAACCCTAAACCTAAACCCTAAACCCTAAACCCTAAATATAGAACTTACCTAGGCCCCAAAGAACCTACTTCTTGGGGGGACTTATAGAAGGAAATCATAACATGGAACCCTAAAAAGGTAGGTTCTTTGGGGTCCAGGTAGGGTTTAGGGTTTAGGGTGTAGGGTTTAGGGTTTAGGGTTTAGGGTTTAGGGTTTAGGGTTTAGGGTTAGGTTCTTTGGGGTCCAGGTAGGGTTTAGGATTTAGAACCTCGGGGTGCTCAGAGTTTAGGACCAGGTCTGGATTTAGGCTTCCGGAACATGAGAAAGGCATCTCAATGGGTTCCTTCAAGACTTTACAGTAAGCTGTCGGGTTTGGGGATTTAATTTAGGGTTTAGTTTTTAGATTCGGGATTAGGGTTTAGCGGGTTTCGGGCTTAGGGTTTTAAGGTTTAGGGTTTAAGGGTTTAAGAGTTTGGGGTTCCCGGTCATTTGTTAATGACGGGAGAAATTATTTTCAACCTCCGCAGGTTAAAGGTTACATACTCTGCTACTAAGCTGTGTTTTCAATCGTGCTCTTCTGGACTTGTAATCACAAACCCTAAAACCCTAAACCCCTAAACCCTAAACCCAACACTGTCCTGCCACAACATTTCATTTTTGAAGGTGCCGGGGTTAAGAACCACGGCTGAGAAGTGAAGTGGTCGGCGCAGGGTTAGCTTAGGGTTTAGGGTTTCGGGGTTTAGGGCTCCCGAAACCCTAAACCATAAACCCTAAACTCTGAAGCCCTAAAGCCTAAACCCTGAAGCCTAGCTCTTTGCCTGGGCATCGAGGGTCTTCAGCTGCATCTCAATGAGCATCGAGATCTTAGCCAGGGCCCGGCTTCGTTGAAAAGGCTTCCTTTAATCTAAGGGATTGAAACCACGGGCTTCTAGTATGGGCCCTTAACCCTGGGATCCTTATACACCTACTATATACCCTGTATACACCCTTAAGGGTCCCTGGAATCTCCCTGAAAGGCCTAAGGGTCCATGTTAGGGGCCCATACTTCTAACCTTTTAGGTTTAAAGGGTTCCTGTAAAGGCTTAGGGTTTAGGGTTTACGGTTCGCTTAAGGGGAGGGTTTGGGTGTAGGGTTCGCTTTAAGGGATTCCTTTTAAGCGCTCGCTTAAAGGGTTTATAAGGGCTCCTTTAAGGGATCTACAGGGGGTGTAGGTTTTTTTGAAGTTTACGTTTACAGGGCTTTACGGCTTTGGGTTCAAGGTTTTGGGTCTTGCAATAAAGGGTTTCTACAAGGGTGCTATAACAAAGGTACTATGGGGGTTCTATAGGTTTGGGGGTTTAGCGGGCTTAGTAAGTCATTATAAGTTTACGTATAGCTACCTTATTTATCATCCGTCACTAATCCCCATGGCACTTCCAATAAAAAGATCCCTTTAAGGAGCCCACAGTGAGAAGGATCGCCATTCCACCCTAAACCCTAAACCCTAAACCCTAAACCCTAAACCCTAAACCCTAAACCCTAAACCCTAAACCCTACACTTGTTTGAGGGCCCATTTGCTTGTGCTGACTTTGTTTGGGGCCCTTCGACCCGTCATAGCAGCATGGTGGTAGTACGGTTTAGGGTTTAGGGTTTAGGGTTTAGGGTTTAGGGTTTAGGGTTTAGGGTTTAGGGTTTAGGGTTTAGGGTTTAGGGTTTAGGGTGAAAAAACCCTGCAAAATGTTGCACCCTTCCGGGTTCCAGTAGCCCATACAGCTATCCAACCCTAAGCCCCAACTACTGTTGATGATACAAATCCTGCATTACCTCAAGGACCCTAAACTATGGGAATTATGGTATCTTCCTTAGCGTGGGTAATGCAGGATTTATATCATCAACCGTAGGAAACCCTACTCATAAACTAAACCCTACCTGGAGTAACTCCGGTACAGTAACAACGAGACATGTAGCTCTGTTCAGGGTCACGTTCTTTTCAAATGTATGTTGGTTACTCGAAGAATCCGAAACCCGAAACCCCTAAACCCTAAACCTAAGATACCCTAAGATCACCTAAGCCCTCAACCCTGCCCAGAGACTCCAATATCCCTTAATTAAGGAGTATACCTAACAATAATATAAGGTATATTAGTATATTCCTTAATTAAGGGGTATTGGAGTCTCTGGGCCCTAAACCCTAAACCCTAAACCCTAAACCCTAAACCGTGGGGGCTTTAAGGCCAGTGCATGGGACAAGTCTGCCAGGCCCTCCGCCGTCGCTTGGGCGACCAGCGGGCCGGCCTGGTGAAACCCCAAAACCCTTTCGGGTTTAGGTTTGACGGTTTAGGGTTTAGGGTTTAGGGTTTAGGGTTTAGGGCGAGAGGTTCGGGTTTTCAGGGTTCCTTTAAGGGTTAGGGTTGCTGGGTTCAGGGTTACTATAAGGGATCTACCGGATTTAGGCTTTTAAGGTTAAGGGTTCATCTGGGGATCCAAAAACCTTTAGGGTTTAGGGCTTAGGGCCTTTGGGATTTACATTTTAGGGCTTAGGGGTTTAGGGTTTCGGGATTTTGGTTCTGGCCTTTTGGCCTTTTGGGGATCCAAAAACCTATCGTTTAACAGGTTCTACCCTCTTATTACGGGGTCATAACTTTTGTAGGGTTTGGGGTCACAGCTAGGATTCAAACTGAAAGGCAGGCTTTCTGACTGCCTTTGGGCGTGTCAAGGGCTTGGTGAGGGTTTAAGTGTTTTTGATGTGGTTTGTGGCAATCCTAAACCCTCGAATCCATATTCATGTCGTATGCGTTTCCCAGTCGGGATTTCAAGCGTTCTGCAAAAGGTTGAAACCCTAAAAATCCCAATGCGGTGGCTTAAAAATTGAGTACAAGAGCTTGTGGAATATACGGCCATAGAAATGTCCGAATCGGGCATTGGGAGATATGTATGTGGGACTAGTACGTGGACTATCAGGAGACAGTATCGCTCATCATTCCAACCTCTAGCCCACTAAACCCTAAACCCTAAACCCTAAACCCTCAACCCCTAACGCCAGAGCCCGATACCCTAAAGCCTAAACCCTCCTGAGGGCGGCTTTACAGCAGAGTGTATGGCTTAGGACCTTGGGATTCAGGGTTCGGGCGGTTGAGGGTATTATATAGGTTTAGGGTTTAGGGTTTAGGGTTTAGGGTCTAGGGTTTAGGGTTTAGGGTGTGCGTGGAGTTAGTATTCATATGCTATTCGAGCATGCTTTTGGGGTGGTTCGGTTTGTGTGCGAAGGATGTCGGGTCTGCTCGGCGTTGACGTACAGGTTTTTAGAACTAGTGCTTGTAGCGTTTGGGCTACAATTGCGGTTGGCGCCCGGGTAATATGGTAGCCTGCACGGCTTTTGATACTTCATTAAATATATAGTTATTTAATATCGTATACCACCAAAACCGAGTCTGAATACTATAAGAAACTATACTCGAGAGTTTTAGGGGCCCTTTCAAAGAGTTCAACGTTTGGGGGGGCTCCGACAACTGTCAGGGCTCGGATAGGGTCCTAAACCCTAAACCCTTAACCGTTTAGGGTTTAGGGTCGTCTTCTAGGCCCTCTTGCGGGGCATTCAACTGAAACATATGCTCTATAAACACAAGTAATGTGCACCTCCGACTAATGCACCCTCTCCCCCTTTAAAGGAGTTTCAAAAGGGGACCCCAATAATTATTAAAGTCCTCAAAGAAAGGAAGCTTCTGAACCTGGGGTATACATCACAGTGCACCCACAGGCCCTTACTAAAGCCTAAACCTTAACAACCTTAACCCCGAACCTTGAACCCACCTGTGCACCCAAACCCTACAAAATAATAGGTTGTTATGACCCCTGAAGAAGACGGTACAACCCTTAAAACGATAGATTTTTTGGATCCCCATGTAAAGCCTACATCCCAACCCTTGAACCCTGCAACCCTGAAGTCGAAAAACCCTGAAGCCATTGAGAACCCTGACACTTACTTCCCCAAAAAGGGCTTTAGGGGTTTAAAGTTTAGGGTTTAAGCCGGAAAATAAAAGGTTAAACTTCCAGATTGCTAATATACCATACGTAAGAGCCCAAAAAGTTTAAACCCTAAACCCTAAACCCTAAACCCTAAACGGAGCCTTGCCACTGACTGGGGTCTGGCTTTGGAGTACGTTATAAAATTACTAAGGGTTTAGGGTTTAGGGTTTTGGGTTTAGGGTTTAGGGTTTAGGGTTTAGGGTTTATAAAATTACTAAGGGTCCATGTACCCAAATA